>CM035236.1:25646991-25895921 GCA_020226215.1 Sindora glabra
CTACTCCGACTCTACTGTAACTGCTCCTGCAACTCACCAACCTGAGACACGGTTTGTGAGCTCGTCCCCGTGCTAGAAGTCCCCACCAAATGATAAGAATGACCAGCAAGTATATGTCCAACAGCCTTCCTGTACCCTCGACGAGTGCCAAGCACCTCATTGGCAATGACAAGCTCATCTAACTGTACAGGAGTCATAGGCAAGCTAGTGGATGATACATTAGACTGTACATGCTGAGTCATGAGCTCAGTCATCCTCGCCTTAAATTATTAAAAAAAATCAATAAGAAATCTATCTCACAAGATATATTTATAAAATTTTATTTAAAATGTGAAATTCAAATAACTTACATGTTGTCCTTGAGGGATTGGATGCACCCACTCCCCCGACCTATATGTGTGTCGGTTCCTAAAGTTATCAGGAACTGACTGCAGCTCACAATATCTCTGTTTCTTTGTTCAATTTTTGTTACAAAAAAAAGGATGAAGGGTAGTAATGCTATTTAACAAGTGGATACATTTAAAAAAGATACAAAAAAATTAAATTATCTTATCAAAGCGATGTATAGTAATAAACTTTAACCCATGTTGGTTATTCACGACCTTCTGTGCTCTATTATTTATATTTTTAGCAGACAACTCTGCAAATTAAGAGGAAAAAGTTCAATTTTTATGTTTACAATTTAAATATACGAAATACTAACATAATACCATAAAATGTCATACTCACCCTGTACTCGTCACTATCAAAGAAGCTCATACACCTTTGCTATGTCTGCGGTGAGACAGATCGAGGCACACAACGTCGAGATCCAAGTCATACTCCTGGTATCGATTGCCTCTATGCTCTAAAAAATGCTTATTCAACTTGTACTTCAAATCTCTGTACAGGTCGACAACAATCCGCATCAAACTAGAGAGCGCTCTATCCCAATCACCCTCAGAGATGCCTTGGAACTCGAAGTGGGACTACATTAAAAGACATGACATAAATTTATGAATCATATATTTAGAAATTTTAATCTCAAAGACATTAATTCAACAGTTGGAGGAAATGGATACTTACACAAACCTCCTGTACAACTCTATCTCGGATCTACTGAGGTACAGCCCATCATAACTTATAATAGGGCGGCATGTGGGCACGGATCATGCTGTTAATATCACGAGGGAGATGGCTGGCATTTTCACCAACCGCATGCCATGTACCAGTCGTATCAAACTGTACAGGCACCAATCTGCCTCCACCCCTGTTTATCTTCTTGTGCAGTCTTAGGGACCTATTTGGTCCCTTCTTTCTTGCAACTGCTACTTCAATTAATAAAGAAAAATATCAATACAATAAACATAATATTTAATCAAGCTTAGGTATGCACAATTAATAACAAATACCTGATCCCTCGCACTGTGATGGAATATGGGTGGGTCGCCTCCAGCGTCACCTCCGTGGTATCGTGCCTCGACATCCGTCATAACTAAAATAATACACATTATATAGGTAATTAAAAAGAATTCAATATTAAATTGAACGATCAAGTGGTTTAACATTTTACAATCACATTGATTATTTTAACAATCATACTTACACAATTATGAGTTGTAGTTCGAATATGTTATTTTATCCCTAGTCAGAATCAGTGTTAGTGAACCTAACAGACTCATGGTCATCGATTTCTCCTTCATTATTAGATTTTGTGGGCTCCTCATCCATATAATCATCAATTGTTTCGTCTTCAAGGCTCTCGTCATCATCAATGAAGGCGTCTTCTCCATGAGCACCAGATCCAACATTCTTGTATGCTGGAATGATTGAAGGACTATTTCTTTCATTGCATAGATGTACTAGATCAAAATCTCCCAGATCAACTACGAGGTTGAAGTTAGATGAGTTACTATCTTGCAGAAATAACAGGTCTTGTTCATTATCTCCATTACAGGGTAGATCCTATATATCACGATGCACCATATTATGGACGACCCTCCAATTTGGTCCATTAAGGAAATCCTCAGTCTAAAACACTTGTTTTGCTTAAGTAGCAAGTATATAAGGATCATCCTTGTACCATTGTCCATTGATGCAGATGCTTGTGATATTCTTGTCAATATAAAGTTTCTTCTTTGTAGGATCAGTGTCATACCATTTGCATTTAAATAAAGTCACACTGTACTTATTTAAATAAGTTAACTTAACTATTTCTTCTAGTACACCATAGAACATGTTACCATCAGTCCCCAGAATAGAAATGCCACTATTTTGCGTTTTATGCTTCTCATCTCGAGTTTTGACTACAAAACGAATCCCATTCACAATACACGCAGAGTATATCATGTTAGTGAAACTGGGACCAGAGGCTAATGATAGTAACTCTTCGGTGGCCTCTGGGGAACCATTCCTATGTAAATAGTACATCTAAAAAAGTAGCAATTGTTCCAAGAATTAAATTGAAAGATCAGCAAGAGAAATGAATAATATTTAGGATATTCGTTTAATAAATTTGGGAAGAAAAAAATCCTTACCTTCGAGTAAAACCACGAGGGGAATCTGGTTCTCTGTAAGTTGTCAATATTTTCAGCACCACTGCGTTTGAGTTCCAATCAATGCTCACTATAGAACATAACAATCTTAATCTATTATAATCACATAAAGGAGAAGAACACAACTGAAATTTAAGTTACTTACTGGAGATATTTTTCAATCTCAGTACAATTATTCAAGATGTACCATACTGCAACATCTCGATCCTTCCTATCGAAATGAGAAATAATCTTCTTCCCTATCGGTTGACATTGGGATCAGAACACCGACAATGTCCTTCTTGTTTGACGAGGTGTTACATCTTGATTTCTATCAGGTCGGTTGAATCTAGTTTCCACTCCTTCCAAATACATAGAGAAAAATGTTAATGCCTCATCAACAATATATCCTTCTGCAATTGAATCCTTCGGTCGAGCACGATTTCGGACATAATCCTTTAACTTTTTTATATATCTCTCATATGGGTACATCCACCGAAAATGAACGGGTCCTCCTTCCAATGCTTCGTCTGGCAAATGCATCACCAAGTGGACCATTATGTCAAAAAATGCTAGGGGGTATATCCTCTCAAGCTTGCATAAAATAATGATAATATCTTGTTTGGATTGCAGAATATCCTTCCTATTGAGAGTTCTAGCACATATTTGACTAAAGAAGTTACATAACTCAACAAGTGGATATGATAATTCCTTTGGCAAGAAAGCCCGAATTCCTGGTCCTAACAGTCTTTGCATAATAACATGATAGTCATGTGATTTCAACTTTTTTAACTTCAGGTCATGATCTGTGACATTCTTACAAAGACTCCTAGCAAACCTATATGGAATTTTCACATTCTTTAAATATTAGCAAAATCATTTTTGCTCTTCCTAGTTAAGCGTATATCCAGCATGTGGCTTGAAAAATTGACCCCTCTATTCATACAGATGCAAGTTAGGCCTTATCTTCATGTCTGCCAGATCTCGTCTTGCATTGTCTGTATCTTTTGTTTTGTGCTCAATCTCCAATAATGTACCCAAGATGTTATCACATACATTTTTCTCAACATGCATCACATCAATGTTGTGTCTTAAGTTCATTGTTGGCTAATAAGGGAGATTAAAAAATATACTTCTCTTGCTCCAATTAAGTTTGTCGGCACCCCTCTTTCGCTCTACACCACCAAATTAAGCATGTTTTCCTGGAAGTTTAAGTGACACCTTACCCAATTGTTCTATGATAACATTATTGGTAGAGGTCGAGGAGGGGCTCTCCTCTCCAACCTCCCATTGAATTCTTTCCTATTTCTCCATGTGTGACTTCTTGGAAGCCAACGGCGATAACTAACGTAAGCTATTTTTCCTCTACCTCAAATTAACGGAGTATCCAAATTACATGTAGGATATTCTTTGTATCCTTGCCCGCTCCATCCGGATAGACTATTTCGAGCAGGAAAATCATTTATAGTCTAAAGCAATGTTGCCCACATATTGAACACCGTATTTGTATTCGCATCTCGAGTTTCAACTCCTCTCTCCCAGAGATCCCTTAACTCTTTTACGACCGGCTATAAGAACACATTGACATCCTTACCTGGTGATTGTGGCCCTGGGATTAATAGGGTCAACATAAAAGAAGATTGATTCATGCATACCCATGTTGGCAAGTTATAAGTAGTCATAATCACTGGCCATATGCTGTAGGATAGGTTTCTTATCACCAAAAGGATTAAATCCTTCTGCACTTAAACCCAACCTAACGTTTCGTGGGTCAGCGGAGAAACTAGGATACCTCTTATCGAACTCCTGCCAGGCTTTTCCATCTACGGGATGTCGCATTACCCCCTCTTCTTTTAATTTTCCTGTGTGATGCCATATCATATTCTTTACAGTATGTCTCGATCGATACAAATGCTGTAATTGAGGAGTTAATGGAAAATATCGAACCACTTTTTGGGGTAGTTTCTTTCCTTTTGTAGTTTTATTTACCCATTGGCTCTCCCCACAAATTAGACAATTATCCTTAGAAGCATGATCTTTCTAAAAAAGTGCGCAATCATGTTTACATACATGGATTGATTCATACCCAATCCTAACTGTCGAGCCATTTCCTTGCATCATAGTACGATTCAGGCAATTTATTATCGTTTGGAGGTGCCTTTTTTAACAACCGAAGAAAATATTAAATGACTTATTTGTCCACTTATGCAGAACCTTCAAATGCATAAGTTTCACTAAGAAGTTCAAAGCTGAAAATGCTGTGCAGCCTAGATACAACTCTGTTTCTACTTGTTCGAACAGGTTATCACAGTTACTATAATTTTGTTCCAATGTCTTCGTTAGCCGCATTCTCACCCCTGTACTCGTCATTGTGAAAATCATCTTCAGGTGCCTCAGGGCCAATGAAATCATGTATAATATCCACCAGCTTATCTCTATTGTTTCCTCTAGAAGTTGAAACATCTGTTTCACCATGGTGTACCCAATTTATGTATAATGGTATGGGCATCTTACCAAACCCCTTTCATTAGCAAGTTTTTGGCTCTTTGAATAAATCTTACTGCACCATTCTAATACTCATCCGACAATCGATTTGGTAGATGTATCCAACTTTTATTGACAGACATTATATCACTGAATAGGAAGAAAATTACTTTAGGTGAAATAAGTGTGTTGATCAATATTTGACAGTCACCCTAAATGCACCATATCACTCTAGCTTTGAAAGGTAGGGTTCTATCCCATTCGAGATATTTTTATAGTTATTATTTTCTCCAATTTATCCACGCTCATCGATTGATTCGTGCAAAAATTTCGGTAGCATCTCCCTATGGTTCTCCAAGTGCCTAAATTATACGTTTGTATAGTTTATACCCGGAGAACAGTTAGGATGCTAAGATATTTCCACAATATCAAATAAGAGTAGGATAAATTGTTAATAATAACTACATGATAATATCCTAACTGTCCAACTTTTCAGGACAATTCAAAGGTTGATTGATGTTCAGAGAACAACCAATCCTTGAACGGGTCTAAGCTTATAATTTAAATGCAAATATAGTTCCATTTAAAATTATTGTAAAAATATATTTACAATAATTAAAATTAATGATACAAAAATTTATAAGTATCGTTGTTTAAGTGTCAGTACTGTTATTTAAGTAACTTATTACGTAGATTATTAATTTTTCTAAATATTCATAACAACTGTTATGTTTCATAATAAGCTTGTGGGAATTCAAACGTATAACCTACTCTACTATATTTATAAGGTGCACAATTCAGCTTCTTTATAGAGAGGTGTATATTATGAATACAGACTTCCTAGTGTAAATTTAAGTAAGTTTAATTTTATAAGGTGTATATTATTTATAAGATGCACAATTCAGCTTCTTTATTTAAGTAAATGTAGTTTTATCCAAGAAGGGAGTGATTTTCATGCGGACTTCCTAGTTTTTTTAAAGTTTTTATTTTTATGTAATGTAGATATCATAATTTGGATTGTTAGGGTTTTATTTTCATGTGGTCTCTAGTTTAATTGAATTTTTCTTAGTATGTGGTGTAAATAATATAATTTGAATTGTTAAGTTTCAATCTTAATTAAAAAAGAGATTATATTATTGTAATCTTTTATTTTTTAAGATAAATTTATATATTTAATTCTAATTTTCTATCTTACATTATTTCATCGAATCTAATAAGTTTGAAGTTTCCTAAATTGCATCACAAATTTTAGATTTTGTGAATAAAATATCATAACTATTTTATCTTACATTAGTCTAACTGAATAATCTATACATATATTGTATACTTCAAAATTATAATTTGAGGGATACATAATAATAATAAAATTTATATTTACAAATTTTATGCTAAGTTAAATTTATATAAATACATTTAAAATTTACAACATGCAAAATTAAATAATATAAAATTTCATATTAAATTAAACATACTATCAATTCTATTAATTCATTGCAAACTATTTGAGTAAATTAAATATATTATTACAAAAAAAATTATATAACTTTTTATTCATGTACCTCAATGGTAAAAATCTACTGATTAACTCTGAATACTCTCCACGAACTAAGCTAAGTGCTAATAATAACTAACAAATTAAAAGATACAACATACAAAATTAATACATATCAACATATATAAAAATAAATATATTAAAATAACAAAAAAATTTAAAAGTTCAGAAACTTACCTCAGGTCCAGAAATTTCAAACGCGCAAATGAGGAGGGAGGGGGCGTCGCGAATAAATAGCCAAAACTTTCACCGACAACTAAAAAATTTTGGTCGTCGGTGAAAGCTTCAGCGATGACATTGTTGTCGCTGAAAGTTCTTACCTTCACCGACGACAATGTCGTCACTAAAGCCTTGTCTCGGAATTTGGACTAAGCTTTTAGCGACGACAATTATCGTCACTAAAATGCAACACTTTCAACGATGACATTGTCATCGCTGAAGGGGAACCATCAGCGACAACAGTGTCGTCACTGAAAGTCTTGAATTTTCAGCGACGACTTTCGTCGCTAAAAGGGCAACACTTTCAGCGACGACATTATTGTCGTTGATGGTGGGAACTTCAATGACGACACTGTCATTGCTGAAAGTCTTGTATTTTCAGCGATGACAAGGCTAACTTTTGCCGCTAAAAATTTTTTAGGCTTTTAGCGACGACTTTTGTTGTTGCTAAAAGCCTAATTCCTTCCCACCTAACTTTCTGATTCCCCCTAAAAAGTTACGTCATTTTTACCGACGACATTATCGTCGGGAATACCTTTAGTGACGACCAAAATTTTGTCGCCGCTAAAAGTGTCGTCGTTGTTACTTCTTTTTCTTATAGTGAATATAAATATATGCATATGTTGCTTAATTTATCGTCACTATGTAAAAAATCCTTGTTTATATTTTATGAATAATATAAAGTTAATTAAACAAAAATATTATAGGTAATGAAATAAAATTCGAAATAAATTTGGGTACTCTCTTTTCCTTTCTGTCATTTTCTAGTCATTTTTAGAGAAATAAAGATATAATTTTTATTTTGAGATTCACTACTTTTTTTTAACTAATTTCCACAATTTCAAACAAAAAAATTTTGCATTTATCTTTCAGTAAAATTCACATCATCCTTTTTCCAGAAAAGAAGAGGATCCCTATTCATTCAAATTTAAATTTTAATTTTTTTTATCTTTTTTGAATTAAATTTTATAAATTTATCCTACTATTTTGTATTTATTAACTATAATTAATTGAAATTAAAAAATTAATATCAAATTTTATTTTAGTTGCATATGGTATCATTAGTTTATTAAAGAATGAGCTGCATTGAAAAAGCATTATTCTCTCGTGTCAAATTCAATGAATTAATTTATGCCAAAAAAATGAAATAATAATATCTATATTTTCCCTTCCTATTTTCTTTTCAAATTCTAGTGAATAATCACGGCTAACGTATTAGTACAAAAATTCTTATTATTTAATGGACACACGACTTATATGTTTACTACTAATAAAAATATACCAATTTATAAATGTTAAAAAAATAATACAATCATTAATCTTTGATTATATTATTTAGACTCCTCACCATTAAATTATTATTTAATAACTTGGCACTAGAATTATACTGTGACTAATAAAATTATAGAAAAATGTAATAGTTACTATAAAATAAAATCATAAAAATTTGTGATTGTAAAAAATACTGCAGATAAAATATTGTGATCACAAAAACAGATGTATGGATTTTTTTAAGTATATTATTACATTGATTAAAAAGAGATTCGAATTTAAAGATTTGAAACATACTATTCAAATTTGTCGCAACCGGTTGTACAGTTTGAATCTATGATATTGTTGTAAATCCGGTTAAACACATCCTATTTCCATTAAAAATGAAAAAAGATATATACTAATTATAATTGAATGCTTATGCAGTTATCTTTTCACCACGAAGCAGAAACAATTTTATGCAAACATAAATTCAATTACTCATGAAAATTGTTGACTTTCCGGTCTTCATATTCGTCTATTAAAAAAAAAAATCATCATATTATGTCAATATATTCCCCCATGATCAATATTGTATCAATGGAAAATTATTTACAAACAAAAATATTATATATGTGCATATTAAAGATGGGGTTGCACATCGAATTTTAAATTTTTTATATTTATTAAATTAAATTTTATAATTTATCTTATCATTTATATATTAATGACATTTGAATTTAGATTTTTTTTTATGTATATAACATTGTATATATACAAAAGAAGCTATTCCATTCATGCATGTGTCCGGCGGCTTCTGATTAAAAAGAAAGGATCGAATATAATCAAACCAATGTTATTTGTATTCGTGCGATAATTAAACAATATTATATTTGTATAAACAAGAATGTGACATTTGAAGATTAAGTATATTTATTAAGGAAAGCTAAAGACCGTGTCTCCAGTGCAAAATATTTTATGCAAGATAATTAAGTTGGAGAAAGGAATGCTACAAGTATGTCATTTAATAATAGGCAAATCAAGGATTTAAATGTTGACACATTTAGTGGTGAAATCATCGGTGTTGTTTTTTGAAAAAAAAATTATATGCTTGAGATTGAATCTAAATTTTATGTATATTAAAAGATCTGATATTTTTATTAAAATTTAAATATGATTTATTGTTAATGTAAATTAACTTTAATGAAAAAAATTATTAAAATTTTTGTATAAACATTGAAAGTTTGAGAAATTTCTGTATACTCTATCTATAATAGGTATCTTTACTACCAACTAATAGAGTGAAGCTCATTGTCAATTGTCAATTTTGTAAAACTCATGTGCATTAAAAATTGTCTTTCTCAATTTTTAATACATTAAAATTTGTAATTGACCTTACTTCATTGATCGAGAGTAATTAAGGATACATATTATAATTGAAGTACATGATAATTTCTCTTATTATTATTTTTTTAATGATCTTTTTTTTATTCACAGATAGTATAAAATATTTTACATAAATAGCATATCAAATTTAAAATTTTATTATAAAAAATTAAAGATTTAGACTTTGTTTATCTTGAAAGAAAACATCTTCCACAAAAATATAATTATTAAAATATCAAAATAATTGAAAATAATTTATATGTTCAATATTAGATATAAAAAAATTGGTATAAATTCCTTTTTAAAGAGGAATTTATTTTTTTCTACTACCATAGTTTTATATGTCATTTTTTTAATTATAAGATTTAAATACATACGGTACTCTTTTAAATATATATAATAAAATAAGATTTAATAATAAAAACTTAAAAATGCAGAGAGAGCCTCAAATTGCAATATTCGATGCGGTCATAATATTATGATTACAATAGGCGGCACATTTTTGTATTGATTTGTAATTTTTTAACGTGATTACCATCGCATTTTAAATCTTTGAAGCAATAAAAATTTTCAATTGTTAATATATGGAACCCTAGCTAGACGCATGCATCCCACAATTTGCTCCATCAATGGCCAAATGTGGGGAATATAAGGCATTTGAAGTTCATATTATTGGTTTACTTTATAACACCACAAGAGGAAATAAGACAAAACATGCCAGGTTTTGTGGAGTAAAATAAAATAATTAACAAGTTCTATATATATATGATTATCATTTTCAAAATTGGAGTTTGCTTATGATGACCAAGTTAAAGGATAATAATAAACAAAATAAGATTGCCATGAAGAATGCTTTAAAATACTAGCACAATAAAGTAGCATGTTATACGCCAAAAATTAATAATGAATAAAAATTATAATATAAGTTAGATGAGATTTGGAGGGCTACTAAATATACGATGTGCACTATGAGAAAAAGAAACTAATATTATAGAGCTATCAAACAGTAAAGTCAAACCGATGAACAAATGGGGATAAAAGATTTTGCTATGTTTTTTTCTTGTAAAATATTTACATGATTCCTAGCCTATGAAATTGAATATTCCAACAAAAGAAAAAAATTAATAAATGAGAAATGGACGTTAATTTAGCCATGATTTGATCCGCAGAATTATCATGCTCAAGTAAAATATATGTGGCTCATTCTATGGGGGAATTTTGCTTCATGAATGAATATTTTACTATTGAATTATCTTTTTTCAAATTTCAAAGCATAAGAATCAAAATAAAAAGAGTTATTATATGCAAAAAAAATCTAATGTAAAGGCATTCAACCTTTTAGAAAATGAATTTATTTATTTTTTGTAAAATTACCCTATACATACATAATTATACACGGAATTTTTATTCCAATAACTTGCTTAACAATTTTTAGGGATTGCAATGATTATGGATTTATATTTCGGGCCATAGTTGTTGCAGTTGTATTTTCACCATACAAAGCGTACATTACCATATCTATTTATCTATCTATCTATCTATCTATCTATTTATATATATATATATATATATATATATATATATATATATATATATATATATATATATCTTGGTTAAATGGAAAGCCAACGATCACCTTTAAAATCTGCTATCGTGTTTAGATAGACACTATTGCTAATTCAATTTGCTGAAGTATCAAGTGTATCTTATAGAATTTCTCGTACCATTTGCAATATGTATAAAATTAAAGTGCTGCTATATATTAGTAAATTAGTAATTATAGTTTTGGTCTAGAAAGTGATCCTTACGGTAAAAAATATAAATCCAATGATTTTTCAATGAGATTGGATTAGTTTCTTACCTAGCAATGATATAAGAGTGAAAAAAACACTTGTTATAGCTTGCACCAGGGAAAAATACTTGATATTCCTACCCAACCCAATCAAACTGTTGGACGAGCCTGGATTTTCACGCCAAATTCATACAGAGATTGGGACATTTACATTATATCATTCATACTCTTGTCAATGATATGTAGGGTCCTCCACCCAACAAAGAAGGCCACTTGGGTTTCCCCTTTGAAGCAAAGTTTAAATTCATTGACAAAAAACTGCTCAAGCCTTTTCAATCCGAGTAACCGACCTTTTTTTCAGCGATAGTAAAAATACATATTATGACTGAAATTTACGAATAAGTTTTAACAATTTGTAACTTATCCTTACTTTTTCTCTCTTTTTTTTTCCTGTTTCGTGCGGTATTTGTTTTACATGGAGTTAACTGACTTCTCAAATTTTTTTTAAAAATTTTTCCACTCTATATAATTGTATGTCAAGAACCATTGATAATTTCATACTTAGACAGCATATCTGTAAGTTCCGAAGGTAAAAACTATCACCTATATTTGTTTTGGTTTAGGGTTCCAGCGGCAGAGCTTGTTGATCCCCAAAATTTTTAAAATTACGTATTGTTGTTATTATTTGCAATTTTGTAAAAAGAAATTTGAAATTTATTTTACATTTGACTCTACCAAAAAGTCTGTGATGCCCAAAATATTAGACCAAAACCGCCATCAATAGGTTCCCAATAGATAAACATCACTGCCTCTGATTCTATTTAAGGGTGAGCCATGTTATGCATATTGGACCCTAAAAAAAATTTTAAATGCAAAAAGCTACTTTTACTGTTACTGTAATTTTTTTTCCTCGATAAATTCATATATAATCCTTTTAATGTTCAAATATTTTCATATTGTTATTTTATAATTAATACTTTAGTCCATTTAAAAAGTTATCTCTATATCCGCCTCTCATTGTACAGTTGTTGATTGAAAAATAAAAAAAAAAGTAGAAAAACATGCATATATCTTTTTTGATATTGCACTGAGTATGAATTATACAATCGACCCTATTGGGTTTAGGGTTAAATAGGATTATAGTGATGGGATGGCTTCTTAATCAGTAATATAATTTAAATTAAAATTTTATTTTCCAAAGTAGTTTTCTTACGTAGTTTAAAAAAAAAAGAATAATTGAAATATTATGCTATGCAAGCTACAATTATCTATTTTTGTATTAAAGTTTAGCCCAATGATTGTGTCTGTAATCAGTGGTCAGGCTCTGTTGTAATTGGCACTTTCTGGCCAACAAACTACAATCAATTGTGATTTTCTTTTCTTTTCATTTTGCTTCAAATGTTGATCTTATACTAGAAAGAAAATACATTTAACAAAAAATATAGTTCTATAACCCTATTTCCTGAACTAAAATTTCAATTACGTCCTTCTAAGAGAGCTTCTTGAATTTGACTCCAAGTTGAGACCCAGTTGAAGATCCAAAGCCTTACCATGGCTTTCATCAGAAGCAGGAAAATGACAAGCCTTAAAGACAAAAGGCGTATTTTCACCATGGGAGAAAGTGAAAATACAAGGATCTTGCTGTGAAGGAACCTGAGAAAACCACTTCCATTTCTGATCAGATTTCGGATCAAAACCATTCAGATGACCATCTTGATCATTTGAACTGAAGCTAATCTGAGATTCTTCATAAACAGCAAAATCGGAGTTATAATTATAAGAAGAAGGATCATAGAACCATGGAGTATTATTTGAGCCTTGAAAAGTAAATCCATGGCCGTTTTGAAAAGGCTGTAGGTAATAATTTAAGCTTGCTTTTCTGGCTTGAAGTTGCAGTCTTTTCTTCTTCATTCTTTCCTTCTTATGAGCATTTTGATGGCCTCCTAATGCCTGTGAGTTTGCAAATTCCTTGAAACAATATTGGCACTCGAATTTTCTCTCATCTGGGTCCTTTCCTGCAGAACCCTTTTCCTGGGAAGTGGTTTTCTCTCCACCTGAGGAAACTGAGTTCGAGGAATTCACGCTTTCATCTCCTTCCACAGAATCTTTGATGTTATTTCCTTCATCGTTGTTCTTAGATGGATTCAGCTCGAATCCAAATAATTTGAGCCTCTTCTCCACAGAATGGCCATTTTCTCCATCCCATGAAGAGGAAAGATCACAGACATCCTTTTCCATCACTCTAGGTTGAAGGAGGGAAAATATTTTCTAGGTATGGAAAACTAAGATGACACTTGTCTTCCTTTTATAGTAACCTTATGGTTCCTAACATGCATTGCATCTATTAAAAAAGGTGGTTTTATATAATGCATGAACAGCATAAGGAACCCGAGGGTCAATAGAATAAAAAGATTTGGAAAAGAAAAGTCAGATAAGGGAAAGCCGACTCTCTTTGCAATGTTAATAACTCATTTCATATTATATTGTAGCAGTAGATACACCTCTAATTTATTTGTCCAAGAGGATTCAATGTGATTTAATTAATTATGATATTAACTCTCTTGTGTGTGTGTATATATAGTTAGACACTAATTTTAATTCATCTAATTTCAATCTTTATACTTGTAATATTGATAAGGTAAGAAAGTGAAAAATATTTAAGAAAAATGATGAAATTATTCCTCAAATGGCATTCGAAGAGACCTTTTAATTTGATGTAGGTTCTAACAAAATACAGGATCCACTCACATGAAAGGGAGTGTTCTCAAAGCAAGCGTGTAAAACAAATTGAAGTCGACAAATTTAATCAAATCAAATTATTTAAAACTTAAATCTATTTTAATTGCGGATTTATATAATTTGTTTTAGGAATTTCTAGTCAAAATTCACAAATTCATAGATTGAATCATGGATCTAGATCTAATCAAATCACTTAAAATTATTTTCAATCACTTTATATTAGAAAAATCCAAATTGATAAGGTAAAAAAAGTGAAGTATGTTTAAGAAAAATGATGAAATTACTCCTTAAATGACATTTGAAGAGACCCTTCCTTGAATTTGAGGTGGTTTTAACAAAATGTAAGATCGACTCCATATAAAAGAGAGTATTTTCAGAGTAACCACATAAAATGAATTGCAATTTGCAAATTTAATTAAATTAAATTATTTAAAATTTAATCGATTTCATTCATATGAATTATTTTATGAACTTCTAGTCAAAATTCATAAATTCATAAACTAAATCACAATTTAAACCTAATCGAATCATTCAAAAATTTGATTCATTTTTAATGTAAATTTATATGAATCAATCCAATTCATCCATTTTACCATTTTTATTTATCTTTTGGAAAGTATCTCTAGCATGACTCACATGTTTAAATCAAATTATCATTCTATCAAATTTTCCATGTGATGAACAAAACAAAATAAATCAAAATACGTGTAAATATTGCTTAGGTTTATTTTATGTATAATTAGAATGGACTATAAGCGCTTTATAATATAATAACAAGTAATCATGGTACCGCTTGGCCTTAATCTTTATTAAAAAAGGAGATATATGAAGACATGATTAAAGTTATAAAACTAACTGTAGCTGCAAAAGTCAAAGAAAGGTGGGAAGTATTGCAATCATCTGGAAGCAGGAGGGAAGCTAGCTCCACCTTTACCACACATATATCTGCCACTGTACTAAAAATTGTTTTACATGACCAACCAATGAAACCCTAGTTTCATGAAATGTCCTCTACCTTAGCTTATTATCATATTATTATACAGAGAAACATATGAAAATTATTGCCGTGGATGCCAACTCCCATCTAGCACAGTTAACTTCAATATATATATATATATATATATATATATATATATATATATATATATATATATATATATATATATATATATATATATATATATATATAATTTTCTACGAGAGAATCTGACTTTTTAGAAAATTGAATATTTTGATGATTAGATTTTTTTAAAAAAATTTAAAAAATAAAAAATAAATTTTAATGTAATAAAAACAATCTAATAATTAAAATATTTATTGTCTTAGAAGATCGAGCTACTAGATAGATTTACCTCCATAAAAATAATTGAAACATTTAGAAATGTAATTATTCAGCACTGAATGAAGCTTCTTTGTAATTATCCCCCTACCCACATAGGAATAAAATATAGGGATTAATCTGTTAATCTTGACCATGTTTTGTTTATGCTCTTTTAGATTAAATTTTAAAAAAAGGGGTAGTAGTTGCTAAATGAAGGAATATAAGAAGTGGGCAATGATGTAAGCATATATACTAACAAAAGAGTCTTCCATAAGATCTGGCCATATCTTCTTAGAGCAGGAAAGCCATTTTTTTACACTTTAAAGTATATGTTTTCAGGTGAATCAAGTCATCAACTAATATTATTCTACAAATAAACTGAGCATTTGCTTTGGACAGTTGTTAGAGTTGGACCCCACTTAATATTACTTTTGGGACAACTTAGAAAAAAACATTAGATTGTGTTTTATTCTGCTGTCTCTGCCTAAAGAGATCTTCAATTGCTGGACTTCTTCCACCAATGAATCTCTCATGCTGATCAATTTCCCACTATTTCTAGGTTTTTTTTCTCTTTGTTTGAAGGCTTATTCAAATTTGCTTCCTTGCTTTAGGAGGAGATATCCAAGTGGGCATGCTATCATCAAGCATTTCAATATCATAACATGTGGAATAAAAGGAGGAGATTGAGTTAAGTGAGTGGGTTGGCTTTGATTGATTTGAATGATCTCATTTTGGCTAATTTCTTTCTCTTTCATCACAACCTTGAGCTGGGATGGCAAACAAAAACTTCCAAAACGATTGAACTAACTTACAATAATTTTCTCACATAAGATTTGAAAAGATATATTTTAAAAAGTAAAGTGAAAAATAAAAAAAGATAAACTACATTTATAATTGTCAAAAATATTTAACTCAAATAATATATAATATTATTTGAAAACTTTGCCTTCTTCTCCACCTTAAGTTGATTCCAAAAGTATACATATGTATATCAAATAATTTAATTGCTTTTATCATTTAAAAAAAAACTACATTTATAGTTATAGAATTCAATCCCTTGTAACATTATACTATCATTTTAAGTTTTGCTTCCGTACAATTTTGGAAGACATTTTTTTTTATAATCTTTTAATTTTTTTCAGAAAATCTTGTAGTAGAAATAGTTACACTTGTAATAAAAAAATATTTAGAAACTTTATGAAAAACTTGCAAACTTTTATAAAATGGTTACAAGGCTATATTAAAAAATTGTAAAATTATATGAAAATCTTGAAAGAAATCGTATCTTACACAAACACGATCCTATTATTTTGAGATAGTCTGAATTAATCTCATGCGAACATAAGAGCGTCATACTGCTGTCCCCACCTATCAATCAACTACTTCAAATCCTTGGCACCCACCATTCCATCTTTAGTTAACTTCTCCCATAGACTAATCCAAAGTGGTGTTCTAGTATAAAATGACACCCTTGTAGACAGCCAAAACTGACTAGAGGAGATAAAAACAGTAAGTTGGAACAGGACAATGCACTAATGCAGCCATGTAACATCAATCAGAACAACAAGTGTTGTTTCGTCGAAACAACAGATTGATTTGAAATGTCTGGTAATGACAAACAGTGATGCACAATTCATTATTCTGCCCACTTTGGAGCTACGGTTAATGTCACAACTAGGAAATTTCTACCCAGTAACTGTTTATGTCTTGCAAGGTTTTTAGACTAACAGCAACGGCAATGCTAAAATACTCATTGGGATTGGCAATGTTTCAATTATTTGCTGAGTTGAGAAAAGCTAAGCATCAACGAGACAATAAGAGATGTTAGATTCAAACAGGAATTGCATTAAATTTAACTTTTCAAAAATTGAATTTCTTTATTAACTTTCCAAAAAATTATTCAAGGTTGTTTTACCATAATAAGAATTAAAAGTTTCTTCAGGAAGTTCTTCTAATGTAGAGGACGGGTGGATAAACAAGATACAGGATTTCCGTTTTCCCGTTTTGCCAATCTGGGATCAATCAAACAACACACTCATAGATGACTCCCTGCCTAAATTTCTGTTAACTAGACGGGCTCTAAATAAAAGTGATATCAAAAGGATCGGATTCTGTCAACAAATCATGATTTGCAAGGAAAGAAAAAAGGGAGCTTAGGCTAATCTTTCTGGCCTATAGCTGCTGTAGACGAATGGTTCTGTATTCCAAAGTGTTTGGACTTTCGAGGGGAATCCAGAAGATGACGTCAGCAGCAACAATTCTGAATGAAGTGGCAGACACTCAAGGTTATGGCTAGCTGGCATGGATTTCAGTTTTCTTCAACATCCATTTATGTTTTAAAATTTTATCAGACTAGTTCAAAAAGGCAGTGTAAAAAGAAATGTGAATTATGGTCATAACCTGCTGAGTCTTTTTTTAAGATTGAAATGAGTCCATTTTGGTTAAGTGTGAATAAGAAATGCCATCAGAGTTGACCAACCTAAAAGTTTGTACAAGTAACATTACTTCTTTTCTACCACAAGATTTCTAAGCCCTAAATACTAAGATTTGATTGTGATTTAAGGATTTCTGGAATCCTGGGATTTGTTCTAAGTCTCACAAATGCTGAAATTATAAGGAAAATAAAATGAACTGTTGTGAGAGTGACAAGTTTTTTCCATGTTTTTTATCTTGGAGATAAAGAACATGATGAAGACAAAGGTTCTTAATTTCAATCGGTGTATTTAAGTTGCGTATGAGCAAATAAAAAAGGAATATATCATTAAATAAAAAAAAGATAGTGCATTAAAGTACAATAAAATTATGTATTTCTTTTCTAATTAATTTAATGCACTCAGTGCAACGAAGAACCCCTGGAAAAAAAGGGCTTTTGATATTGTATTCGATAAAAAAGCCATAAATTAAGGGCATATGACAAATTACCTAAAGCAATACAAGGCTAATATCATTAAATATTAACTATAATAAAGCAATGAATTGGATAATGATTAAGCAAACTTTAAAATGTTAAAACACGTGAACTTAAGAACAAAAAGGCACATATTCTCGAAACCACATGATAAACAACCAAATTGTTCAACTGAAGCATGAATGTGATAGATCTCTCGTGGATTACAGGATTAGATCGAAGTAGTACTAGAATTCCACTTATTTTCATTTAAGTTCTTTTCATGAATAATAATGTACACAGTAAAGTTCCTGTTAGTTCACGGTTAAGCCTTAATAACTCCATGTATTTCATCACAAAAAATAAAATAAAATAAAATAAAAAATTCAATGTATTTCATAAAGGAGTGTTCAACTAGGATTAAAAAATAATGCATAAGAATTATTAGACACTCGTTTTGATTCATTTAATGTCACTCATTGAACATGTTATAATCAAGATTATGTTTGACGTTTGTAATGTAATGATGTCTGTATAAAATCCTTCATCGACAAAATGGTTCCTCAAATTTCAAGTATAAAATTTTTTCCATTCAACTGTAATATTGAAAAGGACAAAATTAAGGTAAGTTTCTTATGTATCAGTCATAAGATTCTGTAATCATAACACAACAGATTTGTAATTATTCTATTTAATTACTAATAATAATTTCAATTTTATGATTACGTAATTATCAATTTACATACTTTTTTTAAAAAAAATAGGATAATTAACACGTGTCAAAATATGATTGAAAAATTTTATGACAAACATATAAAAAAAAGTTTTGCCCTATTATTATTATTATGACGATGACAAATCAAAAGATCATCTACCTTGTCAAATATGATGTCAAAAATACAATAGACAACAACACCGAAATCGGCAATACAATAGAAACACTAGTCTTAGAAACCGTGTTTATCAAAAACAGGGAATATTTGAAGTTCACACAGCAATTTGAAAAGCCTTTGGTAAAAATCTACAATATGAACAATAAAACACATTCTTCTATTAAGAGAGTTGAGAACTCGATCTACTGCTCAAAATCCATGTGTGTGGAAAAATCTCACCAACCAACACCATTTTCTGTAACTGGGTCCAGGATGAGGATAGAGACCTAAACTTATTTTTATTTATTATTATTATTATTATTTTTTGGGATGGGGGAGCACGCAATAATTTTATCCACAACTTGGAGAAAATAGGACAATGCTAAATCATGTTTCTTTACAATTTTTTCAATGGATTTGAATCTCTTAATGATGGCCATGTTGCTTTCATATTGAAAAGAGAAAGCAACACAATATTCTTATATGTGATAATACTTGCAACTTTTTGCAAGAACCCACAAAGTATTGTGTTTATCTTTAGTATAAACCAAACATTACCAATACAGACATAAGAAAACCCAAATCCTTCACGCATTTTCTTGGTTCTGGTAAGCATTCGCAGCCTGCAAAATTTGAGACCAGTAATCAAGTCCACCACCACTCTTGCGGTAACCTAGGATTTCATGAAAACCAACAGCAGAGAAAGGAAAGACTTTTGCTGTTCACTGCACAGCTTCAATAGCAAAGTCGGTTTGTTTCAAGTGATAAGGAGAAAATATTTGAAGTTCTGCAGACATAATTTTACTCCATGCAAGCCACCTATTTCAAGGCAAAAATGTTATGGATTGATCAACCTGATGCGGGTTACATGGATTATTCCATTTTATATTTCTTCAATTGAAGAGAAAAAGAAGAAAAAAAGGAGAGAGCCATCAAATTTCCCATAAAAACTTAACTTTTAAGGAACACTTGTTCTTGGATGCAAACATGTGACAGCAGATAAATGAAACACTGTCAACCCCAAAACAGGAAAGGCATATGTATTATGATCACGTATATATTATCAAAGACGAGTTTTACTGTTTTACCATCACCAAAGGATATCCTGGTGATCATGTGTCATTCTCCACGTGGATATCATGGTTGATGTTTGGCTCGAGGTAAGAGTGCAAGAAGAATTTTTTTTCTTGGACCCTGCAATTTTAGAGGCCTTCATAAGAACACAAATGAAATGATATGAATAGTGTGCTCAGCACAGGAACATGATATCCACACCCTGCTCACACATGGTACTTCTAATTACAGACCCTACTGTTGGTACAAGTTTTTGAGCACATAAAGCACAATCAAGAGCAAACAAGAACAAACAGATTAAGACTAAATTTTTTTGTGTAGCTCAGATTGCACAATTTACAGGGCTTTCTCTAGCCAAAATTGAAAAAAAATGACTTTAGATGCATGTGACACTCTCATATATTATCTTCCTAACATGAAATGGCAATCAACCAATAAAATGTCTATTTGAAGAACTGCTAAATAGAAATTGCAAAGAAAAGCAATTAAAGACATATTTTACTCATTGAATGGTCAACTGTCGAACACATCCAGACAGGGGAGACAACATGAAAGAAAAAATGAAGAGAATAGGAAGATTGAAGGTATACTGAGGAGACAACGAAGCAACACAATGTTAACAACTTAAACATCAAGGAAACCTCCTACGCAATCCACTAATTGAACTCATGCTACTTGACTTGCCGATAGACATAATAATAAACAGAGCTCTAAATCCAATTGAATTTCAAACCTCACTGAACACCAGAACATCTTCATAAATGAGAAGGACAATTTGTCAATTACCATAGGGATTCCCAGCTCTTTTAGGTCTTGTTCCCCCATCTGCTTCAATGCTGTCATATCCACCTGCTTAACACATCAATGTATGAGATAACTGCCAAATTAGAGGGGAGAGAGTGAGAGAGAGGGAAAAAAAAAACTAATCTAGGGAAGAAAAGCATAAAATGCCCCAAAATTAGTTAAAAAAATTGAACTAATTCATAATAAGAGCATCCAATATGATAGATCCATGAGTTGCACAAACCAACACTTGAGATTCGGTTTTTGCCAACTTAGTACACTCGTATAAAATTTTCTAAATGCTTAAGAGTGCTAAAGTCTAGGAATCATCACAGAAGACATACTTTGCACCAAGAACAAGCCTGTTGAGAATATAAATTAGGGTTTAAAAGGAGGAAGAAGAAGGAGAGACGGAGAAAATTAGGGTGAAGACAACTGTAATTCAATAATATCAGCTCAGCACATCATAAGACCTCCAGTGCTTTATTTATATAAAGGTACTAAGAAACAAGGACTTAAGCCCATAATCTAACCGAAGCCCATACCATGACTCAATTATTAAATCATACTTTCTAACACACCCCCTCAAGCTTAGGCTTAAGCTAAATATCACCAAGCTTAAGCTCTTGTTACATAAATTTGAACTCTCAAAAAATAAAATGCAACTAAACGTAAAAACAAAGAAAACTTGATAGGCTTCAAATCACAACGGCTTGCAACAAGTAACAACTGGTAAACAACTCCCCTTGAATGCAAACATTCAATAATCCCATAAACAACACCAAAACCTCAATAGATACAACTCCTAGAAGTCTTCAGTCAACTACCCCTGGTTGCTCCCTTGACCTTCTTCCAATTGTTCCCCACAGCACAAACACAGCATCTAGAAGTTTTCTGCCAGCTTCTTTGAGCTACTCCCTCAACTTCCAGCTGGTCTTCAAAACCACCAACATCAATGGTTGGAATTATGCCAAATGGTCACCAACACCCCTGCTTGGAATTACATCAAAACAAGAAACAACCACAAGCCTGATTGTTGCCAAACGTGCTCATTGCAGCCAAACACTAGCACATTGCCTTTGCAACTAAACATACACTAAATTCACCTAAAAATAGAAACAGAATACCAAATAGAAACAGCACACCAAATAGAAATAGCAAACTAAACAGAAACAGCCAATAACAAATCCACTGCCACCACTTCACAGCCAACACTGATGAAATTATGCAGCAAAAGATGTCCGAATCCAAACCAGCCTTTAAATCTCCATGAATCTCAATATTTTTTTTCCTTTTTTTTTGTTGGGGGGGGGGGGGATACCTAAAGATCTCCACCAGCCACAAACATCACTAGAAGACCTGCAGCTGGCAATGAACCACCCACTCTTACAACAATCATCCACACCTGGAAAATCAGTAATTGATTGTTGACCACTGCCAGAACCACATGGTACATCATGAGAATGCAACCAAAATTTGGTCTTCTCATGCATAAGCTTCAGAACTGTCCCATAACTAATCTCAATCCCTTCAGAGATTGCAGCAAATGCTGCTGAAGTGGGACCATTGTCTAAATCGAGGCCAAAGAAAAGGAAAAAAACAAGGCCGAAAAACCCAGTAGCCATGACGAAGAGCAATGCAATGATCCAGTTCTGTAGCCAAAATGGAAGCTCTGATTCTGAATTCCTTCTTAATTCCCCATAGACTATCCATGTCAGTCAGGAGTTTTGTGTGGATGAAGAGGAATGAGATGGAAAAGACTTTCTTTGACATAGACTAGATAACCTAGAGGGAGCCATGGTTCAACCCGATTTTCTATCCAAATTGAACTCTAGATAGAGTGAGATTTCAATCTGTCTGACAGATTGGCAATGTGAATTTTGATGACTGAAAAAATTGTTTGCAAAGTGATGAACACCACCTTCTTTAGTCACAAACCTAGCTACTTTCTGATTAAAGAGAGGACCGGAAACAACGGAACCGAAAATAGAGAAACAGGGACAAAGGGATTCTCTCGTATTCACAAAAAATTAAAAAAAATGATTGATAAATAATCAAACCTAGAAATTTACAGAGGCAACACAACCTTTTTTTAGGTTGCCGGAAGCATCACGCCACTACTCTGATATCATGTTGAGAATATAAATTAGGGTTTAAAAGGAGAAGGGAGAGATGAAAAGAAAATTAGGGAGAGGACAATTGTATTTCAATAATATCGGCTCAATACATCATAAGACCCCTAGTGGTCTATTTATATAGAGCTACTAAGAAACAAGGACCTAGCCTATACCATGACCCAATTATTAAATAATACTTTCTAACAAAGCCAAAGTGGTTTTTTTAATTAAACGTGGGAAGCTAAAATTCCAATGGTTGCCCCACCCTCACAAGTTAGATTGCATGTTGCCTAGGCATGAAGAGAATAAAGAGCCTAAAAAATTAATTAATTTTCAAGGATTAACATTATCCCAACTGCTGCACTTCCTTATTGGTTTGTAAGCCTTATCATAGACAAAACAAAACCTGAAGAGACAATTCATCAAAGCTAATTGATATAGTTAAGAGTATAGATACTGCACACGCTGAAGTCATATTGAATAAAGTGTAAGGTTTCCTTTTGAAAGGTAGCTTCTATAGAAAATCATTATTCCAATAAAATGGAAGCAATCTACATGGTAGTAGTTCTTAATAGCTTATTTCATCAAACATGGAAATGGAATATAGAGAGCTTAGGTGGATTCTTGGAATCTCTCACATAAAAGAACATCAATGTATCAAAAGAAATGAAAAAAACAACTGTTAGGGTATATTAGTAAATTATCTAAGATTAATTATGTCATGTTAAAAAATATCCTAGATTGATTATCATTGATACTGGATTCCAAAGTTATGGGCTCGCTTGTCTTGCATCTAAAGTTAAGATGTATTAGAGTCTTTATGTTTATTAATAACTCTATAAATAAAACATTAGGGTTGTGTTTTTTGTAACAATTTGCCTTCTCATTCATTCAATATTTTATTATTCTTCCCTTTATTTTCTAGCTTCTCTTTACTCTTTCTCCTTCTAATTTCTAACCATGTTTCTCAACCTGATATTAAAACGATACCATCCGCCATAAACTTGTATGTTATATGGTTGCCGGCAACCACAAAGAAGTTAAACTGCTGACAATGTAGAATTTCAATTTATTTATTTTTTGAGTTTTTTGAATTTTAGTTTAAAAAAAAAGGTTCAGGGTTAGTTCCCCCCCCCCCTGCAATAGGTTTATCTATTTTTTTTTTTTAATTTTGAGTGAAAGAAAGAGGAAAAGAAATAAAAAAAGTAAAAATAATATTAGAAGGAAAAAAAGAGAGTTTGAGAGAGTTCCAGTGAAAAAGGTAGCAGTTTGGTTTGGTCGGAAGGGTTTCGAGTAGATTTGCTAATCAAAATCTGGAACTAAGTCGACTGAAGGATAGATCAGAGGCAGACAATGTTTTCTTGTTGGCATGTGCATTACACTCGCTCTGTTTTGGGAGGCATGTGAAACCCATGCGTAGAGACAAACGGAGGCATGTGGAAGCTTTTTCAGCAGTGTCTGAGTCACCCTGTAATGTTGGTTTTCTGTTTGGTGATCGCATCTGCAACATTTTGAATTTTAGGTGATCTCCTTTTGATTTTTTTTTTTTGGAGGATTTTTTTTTTTTTTGGGACGACGCTGAATCTGGTGTTTTTGAAACAAAACTTGATGTGACTTTGCTAGCTGCAGCGGCATGTGAGGTTGTTGATTTGATGGAGAAGGTGAGTAAACTAGTGGAGCATATTATGTATAAGATGATATTGGGTCATCAGAAAAATGATAGATTTGATCTGCGGGGTCTTGTTCGCGGAGCATTAGCCTTGGCCGGAGCTTTCAAGACTGTAGATTTTGTGCCATGGCTGGCGGTGTTTCATCTGCAAGTATCTTGATGCTGAACAAGGCAACTTGACAGAATCAACCTGAGTTATAACTGAGTTTCAGCCAAGATGGCTGAGTTAGTCTCAAGTCAAGGTTTGATTTGTTCCAGCTTGGCTGATTAGTTGCTGCTTATGGTGCTATCTTGCTGTCAGAACTGGTTTTGGCGTATTTTATCTTTGTTTGAAGTAAGTTTTGCACAATGAGGTGGGTTTCTTTTTGGGTGAGCTGGATGCTTTGTAGTTGGCAAAATTTGATGCTATTTTTACAGCAATTTTCTGTGAGTTTTGAAGAGATGTTTTAATGGCTGATTTTGTGTTTGGCTGTTTGGCATGAAGAGGTAATGTGTTCATGTTTTCGGATATATTGACATTGGAGTTCTTTGCAGTTCATTGTCGAGCTAGTGGAGATGTGACTTGGTGAGTTACTACAAGCAGTGTTTTTGGCATTGTTCCGATGGCAACAGTTTCAATGACAAGGTATTGAGTTTAACTACAGTTCCTGCAATTTTGCCATGGGCAAAATTGTGTTGTTTGGTGCAATACACATTTGGCTTTGGTGGTTCAGACCACTAATTTTGGGTGTCTTCATGTGATTTGGGACACTCTTTGGTGACTTGTGCAGTTCTAACTGCACAGGTCCAATTTGGTGAAGTTATTCTTGGTTTAGCGTGGTTTAGACCACTGTTCTTGTTAGCCTAATATTGGACTGGTTCATGCATAATGTTAGTGTTTCTTTTGGCTTGGAAGTTGAGGAAATTTCTAGAAGCTGTGAACTGCAGGTATTGGAGTTTTTAGCTTAGAAGTTGAGGGAGCAGCTCAACGGAAGCTAGCGGAAGACTTCTAAAAGTTGTTAGTAATTCTACCAAAGATTTGGAGTTTGAAAATGTTTCAATTCAGAGGGAATGTTCACAAGTTGTTCATGAAGTTTATCAAGTTTTTTTAATCATGTTTTATTGCATTTTGTTTTTGAAAGTTCAAATTTATGTAACAAGCTAGACCTTTGCAAGCTTCAACTTGAGTGGGAGTGTTAGAGTATATTAGGAAATTATCTTAGATAAATTATATTATATTAAGAAATATCCTAGATTGATTATCATTGATATTGGATTCTAAATTAAGTCATGGGCTTGCCTATCTTGCACCCAAAGTTAAGGGATATTACAGTCTTTATGTTTATTAGTAACTCTATATAAATAGACTATTAGGATTGAGTCTTTTGTAACAATTCACCTTCTCATTGATTCAATAATATTTTACTATTCTCCCCTTTATTCTCTACCTTCTCTCTACTCATTCTCCTAAATTCTAGCCACATTTCTCAACAACAACAGAGTCAAGTACCAAAAAAGGGCTTAATATTAACTTCATATAGATCAAATAGTCAAACGATATTGATCTATAACTGAGTTTTTTCCAGTCATGTTTGGGGAAAAAAAAAGAAAAAGAAATAAACCTTTGCAGCCTATTTAAAAATATGCCATGATGGTTTGCCATTTACATAAACGAATGAGTTACATACTTCTTCAGCCTTAAAGAGAACAGAATATTTCCCCAGTCCCAGAGAATATAACAGATCATCAACAGTTTGGATTTTTTGCTGTTCATCACCCTACATTGTAAATTTGTAAGTAGCAAAAGCACATGTCAGTACGAATGCAGCAGTAAATCTGTTCAGAATAATAAACCCACAAAAAAAATGTTAAAAAAAAATCTACTGCCATAAAATTAAAAATTAAAAACATAGTAGAGTATAGATGAGGTAGTTAGAATCAACTACAAACCGATGGAACACATAAATAGTATTTTATATAAAATTTTTGAGGCATATCAAAATTTTGATTTGACATCCTGATGACTATCAATTTCAGATAATGCAACATCAATTGTCCAGTAAGGGAAGCATGATGAGAAGAGGCAAATGAAGACAGAATCGGTATTATCACATAAAAAAAGGTGCTTAAAATTCAAGCTCCAGATATGGCATCAGGTAAATTAATGTGTCATAAATGAAACCAGCCCAACACAAAACATAATACACCAAAGAAGAAGGAGGAGGAAGAGGTTACTTTTGAGTTTCCCACTCATTGCCTCCTAAATACACCATTCACTTAATGAGTTTCTCTCTCCCCTTCCATCTCATACATAGGTGCCCCTTCTAGTTCTAAAAGGTGATACCAGGCTAGATTCACATTTCCAAAAAGGTTGATCGATTCACAAGTTCAGAAGCTTTTGACATAAAAAACAAAGAGAATGACAATCACATCACAAAGTTCTTTATCATCTAAGTACAGGTTTCAGCAATCAGAAAACTGTTTCTCCAGAATAACTAAAATGCCCTGCTAAAAGGCCACATAAAAGCCAGAAAAGTGGCACTGTCCCAACACCTAGATATTGAAGAAAGGAGGGCACTCAAAAAGAAAATTTTGTCTTAATTGCATGATGCTTTGATCATCATGTTTTGAGATGTAGCTGGTTCTAGGAAACCAAGACATCCACATAATGCATGCTAGACTATTTCCCATGAAATAAACCAAAATACAACCTATTTTTACTCCCCAGGGACATATGGTAATGGGAAAAGTTTCTCCATGTAACATCAAGGGCATAGTTAGTGGAAAAGGAAACATCTTGTTCAGAGAGAAAGTAGCAATACTGTGTAGGAAGGTCGCTGAGCAACAGTGTTTGGTGGAGGAACTCTGGTGAGATGTGGTGCTACAGGCTTAGCAGTTGTGGAGGGTATTGTGGACACTGTGGAGTGTGCCAAGAAAGATTCAGGTGCAGTACTTGGAGGCCTTGAAGTCTCAAGAAGATCCCTGTTTACATATGAAGCTGACCTGACAGAATCATATGTCCTACTTAATGACCTTCTCTGCAAGTCTTCCACATTTCTTTCCGGGGAAATGTGCCTGGAAGTACTGGGGAACCCATCCGGTGATCTTCGTCTTATATGATCCAATGCCCATGGAGAGTATGAGCTCCGCATTGATTCTGCACAAGTTAAATCATCTGAACTTCTAGATGATGGGATTCGCCTCAACATACCTGCTTCCCTTCGATCAGGCATGCACTGCCTTGAATTTATACTGGGTGCAGGAGGTTGTACTGTCTTGGAAAGTTTCTCACGAAGGTCCATTTGCCTCTTGTCACCATTGCTCTCAGCTTGTCTAGATGCATTTTTTTGTACCAGCTTTAATCGGAGGTCATCTTTGCCAATTCGCACATCTAAGCACATAGATGGCAATGAGATTGGAAATATAGAAACCACTGAGAAACATAAAGATGCAAGAGTAAATTCACTGAAAAGAGAGCTTATTACCATTGACCCCATTTTGCATGCTTACATCTCCTTGGCGTCTGCATTGAATATGAATAAAATCATTCATTATTCTTGTAAGTAAACTTTCTTTGAGATATTCAGAACCACGCCAGCAGCAGGAACCCTAGTCCACCTCTATCACTTACCCTTAACGTGTCCAAAACACTAATGCATGTGAAAATTTCTCGACAGAGATAAAATAAAACACTAATAAGTCACACTTTTTTATAGTTTTATGAGCACTTCAGTTCCAATCCAGATCACAGCAGCAAAAGGAACTAAAGCAATGAAGAACACACCGTTTATTGTTGCCAGGTTGGTCTCCTTGCCCCAAGGAATTGTCTGCATTATTGCTAATCCCATCTCTTATGGACCTCTTGATCCCAACAGTGGCAATAGAAGAAACATCTGCTACAGACAAATCCCTCTTCACAACCTAAGCATAAATGCATGATACGTCAATAGAAGTATTACCATCCATCCTGTTTTCTCAGAAAATTTGAAAATGAACAGGAATCAAAATTATAAGCTATTATTCGGTGAAACATGCTAACGCGATTCAATTAAAATCAATCAGAACTATTCTGAATTAAACTAGCATAGAAGTATTTTTTTTAAAAAAAAATAGAATCTAATCTTGAATTAGCAGACATTTCCAGTGCAGATAATGTACCTGCCCACTACGTCCAAGAGTAATTGTAACTCGACCCCTCGAAGTATCGGACATATCAATAACCCAAACCCTAAATTAATCAATTTTCTTCTAATATTTCTCCGACAGTGGAAACATCAAGGATTCAAGCCGTATACGAAGCATCAAAATACTCCATGAGAACCATATTGAAAAGTCCCAATCCCATTGCAAGCACAACGCACGACTAAAAGCATCAGCACAAACACAGAGAGAGAAATTGACCGTTTGCAAAAGATGAAAACTCTTCAAACAAGAAAGTTGGTCCGAGATTCGAGCAGAGGATTTGGCTCGCAAAGAAAGACAGAGAGACAGAGAGAGAGATGAAGTGAAGCGGGGGAGCTGGGAGGAAGTGGGTGGGGGAGAGCGGAGGAGGATAATACAGTAGTCGCCGCCAAAATGGTGGCTGCGTGGTTGATGAAGGAGCGTCGGATTAGCGGACTATCGTTAATGGGGACAACCACGGAATCACGCGGATGCGATTCTGCCCCCTCCTGGCTTCTGGCGATGTCTCAACCCCGACACACCAGTACCATGTAACTTGAAATAATTTGCCCGAATGCTTGTGACTAAAGTTGGGCTTCTTGCACTTTTCATCTTGTTGGGTCCGACATCGGAACACAAGTGCCCAAAGTGGTTTTAATTTTAATGGGCCTGCTTTCTGTTGATTTCCTCTTGCAGGACCTCATTTCTGGCCTATTAATTCCAGTAGATTGTAGACCGCATTAACTTAAAAAAAATAAAATAAAAACCAATATCAAGATACGAATGAGGGACATGGCAGCCCGAACCAAATATATATATATATTGCAATAAAGTACTCCAAATTCACTTTTTTTCATTTAAATACACTTGCATATAAAAATTTATCATAATGTTTAAAAGATAAAACAACACACTTACAGTGCATCCTAAAAAAAATAAAAGCATCGAAATAAAAACCATCGAATTATATTCCATCACACCGCAATCTCAGTGAAGTAACGCGACAAATTGAATGAAAATATTATAGAAATCATTAGAAAATTGCAAATGAACTCAACATTTTCACCTTTAACAACTTTCAATCAGTTTCAAATAGTAACTACCTACAAATCAACACATCAAAATAGATTGTCAATAGGTAAACCTTGCATCCTCTTAAATGATTTGTATATAGAGATTATCTTGGCCTTAACTTCACAAAAGATATTATTGTTTATGTGTGTGTATATATAGGTATATTGAAATGAAATCCTAAAAGTTAGAACAATGAACATGTATCTCACTATTTTATTACATATTACTATCACTAATTCCACATACTAATTACTTGCACACTTAATCGACATGTTATTGTGGCTAATCTTCATGTTGCTGTTTATATGACAAATAGAAATATGAAAACACACGTTCTTTTGCTTTTGGCATCTTATTCACATGGAAACAAATAGAAATATTTTACTCTTTTAATAATAAATAGAAACATGTAATCCAACATGTTGTTTGTGGATTATATTTTATTACAAACTTTAGTTTTATTTTCATCACTCCATTTTCAGTCTAACCATTATAATGAAAGTGATAATAATATGTTATTTTAGTCATATTATTATTTACATACCAAACAGTAACATGTAAGAAATTGTATAATTCTGGTGTTATATTGATTGATATGTTATTTTTAGTCAATGTTACTATTTCTTATGGAAATAGTAATATTTAGTTTTTTTATAGTTTCATTGTTAATCATATTTGATTTGTTTATTTATTTTATTTTTTTTATTCACATTACTATTTTCATATTAAACAAGAGCATATTCAAACTAAAAAATAACATGTTATTATTTGGTATGCAAATAATAATGTATTATTTTCTCATAATTTTATTATTTATCATACTTGATTTATCTATTTATTTTATTTTTTAGTTATGTTATTATTTTTAAAATAAAAAGTAACATATTAGTATAAAAAAACATGTTACTATTTATTTTAAAAACAGTAACATATTTTTTTTATTGATTTTGTTATTAATGATGCTTAATCTGTTAATTTTTTTCCAATTTTTTTTGTTACCATTTTTAGACAAAATAGTAACATATTTTTTAAGCTTATTTCATCATAACAAAGAAGGATAATAACATATCATGTTATGCTTCAAACCTTTACATGTTACAGTTGCATACAAAATAATAATATGCATAATCATTATTTTTATCATCTTATTTCAATGCATATATAAGAGTTGATGTCACTTTTGACATGTTACTAATTTTTCTCTGATGTTACTACCTTGTACAAAATAATCACTGATATTGTCCAATTTTTAGGCTGATTTATATTAAATTTGACCAAGACATTTTTCTTTATCCTTGAATAAAAAGGTAGCAAAACATTCAAACTAATAGAAAAAGTTGAAGAAGTGACTATAAGATTCCAACAATACAAATCCAATATGCTGGCATGTATAAGGCAAATTGATGATCTTTAATTAAATAATAACCACATAAGAGTGTTATAACAAAACCCTTTTTAGTTGTTCCTGAATGCCATAATGACAAATGAGTTTAATTGCAATATGTACTAGAAGAATGATCAAGAAATATAAGCAATAATTGCCACCTTCTCATTGAAGTATAACAAATTTGTAATTGGGGGCGAATATTTGAGTATCACACTTACATTAATGAAGCTCATTTTTTAAATAAGAAACGGAAACCACCATATCAACATGACACCAATCAAGAGGCCATAATTGGATTTAGACATTAGATGATTTCATAGCTAAGGATGGCTCATAAAATTAACTATATTCAATACACTCCAATTAACAATAGTAGGAACATAAAAAATCGATGTTTAGGACATCTCATGCTTCGTCACACTAATTGTACTGGTGACCTTGTTTATGCTAAATAGGAATCAGACATTAAACTGGTCATATCTGAAATATATCGAGAGTGTAGATGACATGGTAGAATATAGGTGATTTGCACATATATATCAACAACTAATTAGTTCCATTATAAACAATAGCCCATTAAATGTCATTGATTGTGTCATGTTATTGCTAGTAAGTTATCATAATCCAACTTGTAGTCATTTTTTTTGATATTGTCTTCATTTATTTCTATTAATTTAATTGCATATTCTTTGGTAATTTTATTGTTAATAAGAATTTATTTATTTAATTATTTTAATTTTTTTATTGATATTATTATTTAAAGACCAAATAGTAATATATTACTATTTACTCTTGTTGTTCTTTACAGTTTGGTTATTAGTGTGATTTGATTTATCGATTTATTTTGAATTTTTAGTTTATGTTACTATCTAAAGACTAAACAAAAACATATTATTGTTTCGTATGTAAATAGTAACATATTATTTTTTAACAGTTTTGTTGATAATTAGAATATATTTATTTCATTATTTCAAGTTTTTAGTTGTTAATAAAACTTAATTTATATATTTATTTTAGGTTTTTTGTTCATGTTACTATTTAGATACCGAATAACCACATGTTGTTAATTTGATCTAGAAATAGTAATATTATTTTTTGATAGTTTTGTTATTAATGACATTTAATTTGTTAATTTATTTTGAGTTTTTTATTTATGTTACTGTGTAGATATCAAATAGTAATATATTACTATTTGCTCTATAAATAGTAATATATTATCTTTTAATAGTTTTGTTATTAATGATACTTAATTCATCTATTTATTTGAGTTTTTGTTAATGTTATTATCTAGAGATTAAATAATAATATTAAATAGTAATATGTTACTATTTAATATGCAAACAATAACATATTATTTTTTTAGCAGATTTCTTGTTAATGACATCAAAGAGACCCTTTTTTTTACTCCATCTTTAAATGTAACTTTCATTGAAAATGGATCTAATAATATGTACATTGTATTGTCAATAATATTAATTATATGAGACAAAAAATATGCTTAATGGACCTCAATTTCAAAAAATACTAAGATACCTTAACTAAGACTTGAAACTCCTTATATGCCAACTGAAGAAGAAAGTGCCTAACTAGCTTTAGGTAACCTTTGTACAACATTGTTTCATTTAACCATATTATTTTTTAGTAGTTTTGTTATTAATGACACTTGATTCATTTATTCATTTGAGTTTTTGTTAATGTTACTATCTAGATATTAAATAGCAATATATTACTATTTAATTTGTAATCAATAACACGTTATTTTTTTAGTAGATTTTTTGTTAATGACATCAAAGGAGCCCTCTTTTTTACTCTATCTTTAAATGTAACTTTTATTGAAAACAGATCTGATAATATGTTGATTGTATTATCAACAATATTGATTATATGAGACAACAAATGTACTTAATGGACCTCAATTTCAAAAAATACCAAAATGCCTCAACTAAGACTTGAAACTCCTCACACACCAATTGAAGAAGAAAGTGCCTAACTAGCTTTAGGTAACCTTTGTACAATATTATTTCATTTAACCATGTTACTAGTATGCTACCACTTAATCTTTATCTTCATGTTTTTGTTTTAGTGAGAAATAATAATATGTTAACTAATTATACTAATGAGCAATCACTTTTACGTTTCAAGTCATTAACAAAGAACTGCCACTAACAAATGGAGAAATAAATCTTCTTTACTACCCTCACACATAAATAATACAAGAAGAATAACAACTCGAATACCAAGAACAAACAAAAACATATATCACACCTCCTAATTAGAAGAATTTGGAACTAATGACGACATGAGAATGGCACAGTACATAATGCAACCCAGAACAATAGCATTAGATTGATTTGTAAGTATTGCACTATCCCAAAAAGAACATCACAAATAAGAAAATAACAAAGTATAATAGTTAAAGGATCAATTCCTCAAAGCAAATGACAAGATAAACTAACTGACTAATGAAATAAAGTTTTTGATAGAGAAACGTCAGAGATCAGAGGAACAATTACAATAAAATAAAGAAATAATCATAAATCTCATACAAGAAAACACACTGCTCCAAACACAACTATCTAACATAACAAAGCAAATACAAGATCTTAACATGATCATCGAGACCTTTGAAAAGGAAAATGCTAGTTTTGAGAACCAAAATAACTAGTTGACTACACAACTCATAAAAATGATTGTGTAGTTGGTTGCATAGTAAAAAAATACATTGTAAAAGATGAAGAATAACATCAAATTGAGCATAATCAAAGGTCAATAATTAGAGATGTTAAAGCAAGAACACGAAAAAAATGTGATACAGAATACACTTACTCAAGACCACACAAAAAACATACCAAACAAAAACACATGTAACAACAAATAATAAGTATTAAAGAGAAGTCTAACAAGGATGAAGAGGCTCCTGTATTTATCTTGGAGGAAACAATAATAGAAATGGTAAAAAAGAAATAGACCAAAAAGCCAACTATAAGTACAAAATAATCAGTTGTAAAATACCTCCCCCGAGATCTTAAAATGAAACTATTCTAAGTTAAAAAAAAATAAAAGACATATCGCAAGTCATGTACTATTTTGTTGTTGATTGCTTTGATTAATTCAATATTATTGCCTAGCGCCTTAACTAATTTCTACACCACATTATCATTTATAAGACTATTATCTGGACATGTTCTCGGCAGGACATATACATAGCATTAGATGAGTTGTTGGATGTGCTTGCAAAAAAAGCCATAACATCAAATGTATGCTCTTCTAAAATTTTACAACATTATTATTTTTTTGTTCCTTTTATAGTCATATTACTGTTTCGAGTTGAAACAATGACATAGCAACACTAAACATTTTCAAACTTCAAAATATGATGTTACTATCTATAGTTCAAATAGTAACATCTAACTCCTCGTGTTGTTATTTATCATCATTTTATTAATTTTTTTTGCTCTTTTTTTTTCATTCTTTAAAGTTTGACTTCTTCTCAATCAATTTATATGAAAAAAACTAATCTTTTAATTTTAGATCATAGATTACCATACATTCATGCTCAGTATGACTTACATATCCAATAACAACAAGATTATTGTATTCAACAGCTTGTGTTGGGTAAGATCTTGAATCCATTCCTAAATATGACATATGGAAAATACTTTAATACTGACTTATGTTTAAAATATATTGATAGTCTTATGCGGCGAACTGCTTCCATTATACAAGAAAATGAGAAAGCTTAAATTCAATCAAAAGGTGGAGCAAGTAATGACTGTAGAGCATTAAGGACTACACAAACCTTAATCACTATACACTGCTTGTACTCAATAATGCAAAGTGTAAGTGAACTCATTACAACTTAATGAAGCCTAGAAGAGAGAGAACTGTAGATTTATACCTTCTTGATGCCAAAATAGTGATGAGTCATGCTTATATTATAATTAAATACTAACTATTATTCCTGGTTAATCTTACTATTTGGTTTAAAAATAGTAACATATTTTCTTATAATTTCATTGTTAATCATAATAAATTTGTTTATTTATTTTATTTTTTAATTGATGTTACTGTTTCTAAATTAAATAATAACATCTCAAACGAAAAAAATAACATATTACTCTTTAGTATGCAAACAATAACATGTTGTTTACTACAAGAAAACAAATCATGTGTGATGTTACTATTTAATATATTATTTATAGTTGATGTTACTATTTCATATGAAAACAGTAACAAGTTATTTTCTTGCTATTTTATCATTAATCATACTCAATTTGTCTATTTATTTTGACTTTTTTTTATTAATGTTATTGTTTCCAGACCAATCAATAACATGTTAGTACAAGAAAATAACATATTACTATTTATTTTAAAAATAGTAATGTGTTATTTTTTATAGGTTTTATTATTAATGATGCTTGATTTCTCAATTTATTTTTAGTTTTCATTTAATGTTATTGTTTCCAGTCCAAATAATAATATATTTTTTCACTTGATATCTTTTGCAACTTATTAATTTAACAATAGAACAATTCCTACGAGGAAAAGAAGAATAAAATTGTTCACAAGAATGAGATGGATATGAAACTAGAACTAGTAACTACAAAGCCACCTTTTGATTTCATATCATATAAAAGGTCGCCACAATAGGAATTTGAGTCATAAGTAACACCTTCTTTACTAATCCACAAGTACTATAATTAAGAGGTACTCAACTAACTCATTCCATAAATTTATAATTTCAGGTAAGATTGTGGCATCTTTGTATGTAAACAAATAGAAGATATATACTAGAATAAAGAATTTGAAAAAAGACTTTCTGCTAGAATCTGTGAGAAAATATGAGGCTAAATTAATGAATAACCTCCTCAGAAATTTCAATCCTTCTAGCTGAAGATGATTCTTATGTATATATGTAATATTTTCCTTGTAGGTCAAATTCAAATGTATATAACATTCAATTACATGTAACGTGTTAGATTCAATTGTACGTAACATTCAATTATATATAATATTCAATCATAAATGTTAATAAAAATTCAACATATTCCTTTTTTCTAGTTTCTTTTAATATTTAGAATTCATTTACTCTGTGTTTACAACTTCTTTACTAATCCATAAGTACTATAATTAGAAGGTACCTAACTAACTCATTCTATAAATTTACAATTTCAGGCAAGATTGTGGCATCTTTGTATGTAAACAAATAGAAGATATATACTACAATAAAGAATTTTAAAAAAACTTTCTACTAGAATCTATAAGGAAATACAGGGTAAAATTAGTGAATAACCTCCTCAGGGATTTCAATCTTTTTAGTTGAAGATGATTCATATATATATGTGTAACATTTCCCTTGTAGTTCTAATTCAAATGCATATAACATTCAATTACATGTAACTTATTAAATTTAATTGTATGTAACATTCAATTATATATAACATTTAATTGTAAATGTTAATAAGAATTTAGCATATTCTTCTTTCCAATTTCTTTTAACATTTAGAATTCATTTACCCTATGTTTACAACTTCTGTCTTAATATTACTATTTGGAATCAAAACAATAACATGCAAGTAATTGTATAGTTTTTTTTTTGTTAATGTTACTACTAAAATTAATCAAATAAAAACATGTCCACCACTAATACTAACCAATAACCAATTGTGTTACTATATTAGAATGACATTGCTATTTCTTTTTACAAAAGAAAAGAATCATAAAGAATAAAATTGTGACACAGAAAAAACTGCGCTTAAGTTAGTTCCTTGTAACTTTTCTTATTGTGATGTTCTAGTTTGCTACATTTTTCACACCTAATCTTCATCTTTTTAGGTCTGTTTGTTTGTCTTTTTGAAATTGGAGGTAAGATAATTGCTTCTTCACCTACACCAACTTCCTACCTCAACATTGTAAGAATGAGGTGTATAACTTGTTCATAAATCTTCCTATAGGTGCTTATATGAAAATAATTCTTAACAACCTTATTCAAAAAGATCTCACATCTTCTTATAGCGATAACTACATGAAAACAAGGAAAGTTGTCTAGTTGCCACTACTAACAAATGCAACTGCGTTGAGAAATATCCACACACATAGTTGGATTTGCTAAAACTTCAAAAATAGTTTTTAATGACTTCCTAACAACCCAACCTTTATACTTCCTTGAGTGTAATTCTAACTTCAATACCCAAACAAATAACCTCATTCTAACATAATGATTTTGACCTCTATTTAGCAAACCACTCCATCAACTTCAAACAAAAGTTATCAACCATATTTATGATCGGTAACTTCCTAGCATCATGAATCGAAAAATTGTAAGATTCAATTATGTTTGGTTTGATGTCATCTCACCATAATAATAACTATGGCTAGAAGCATTTAATCAATGAGAAAATTTTAAGTAATCCAACCTCCTTTGCGTTTGAAAATTTCTAAGTTCTCATTGAATGCATCTATTGTTAGGAAATATACACACATTATAAATAAGTTAACTATATGCTCCTTGAAGGAATTTGAAAATGCAATAACATTGAATCTGTCTCTCAAATTCTATTTTAAATAATACAGACAAAAGAAATGAGGTGTTCTTGGAAAAACCTTTAGCATTACTTTAAGCAATCTAAATTACGATAAAAAATAAAAGTCACTCGTCGATTTGCATTAAGTACTGTAGATAACAGTAAAAGGAATCAAAACTAATTTTTTTAATTTTCAAAATTAACCATAGCAAAAACTAGAGGAAATAGCCTTGAAATGAAATAGTCACACTAAATAGAAACATAAGCCATTAAAATAAAAACATGATCCATAGCATAACCCATGTTACTATTTAGATGGAAATAGTAACATTAACCCAAAAAATATAATAAATACATAAATCAATTCTCATTAATAGTAAAACTCACAAAAAATAATAGGACTACTACTATGTTACTATTTCATTTCCTAACAATAACATCAATCCAGTAACTAAATGAGTACATTTAATTATCAATCCAATTGACACAAACTATGAATAAATACCCAAATAAACTCTTATTAATAACAAACTACTAGAAAACAACACTAATGCTTCCATATTACTATTTAGTCTTCAAATAGTAATATCAATAAAACTCATAATAAAACATCTAAATAAGGGAATATTCTAAATGAAAATACCAATAAAAGAAGGAGAAAAACACAAGGCCTTCTATATTATTATTTTCAGATGAAATAGTAATAAAGGATGCCATATTACTGTTTAAAAGTCAAATAGTAACACCAATCAAACAAGCTAACAACTCTTTCCATGTTACTACTTTATCTCCCAATAGTAACATCAATTTAATAGTCAAATGAATACGTCTAATTATCAATCCAACTAACAAAAATCAAGAATAAATAGCTAAATTAACTTTTATTAATAACAAAACTACCAGAAAATAACACTAATACTTCCATGTTAAGTTTGACCTTTAAACAATAACATCAATAAAACTGAAAATGAAACATCTAAATAAAAGGATATTCTAAATAAAAATACTAATTAAATAAAGGAAAAAACACAAGGCCTTCTATGTTATTATTTCTAGATTAAATAGTAATAAGGAATGCCATGTTATTGTTTGGCCTCTAAATAGTAACACTAATTAAATGGACAAATAGAATTGTTCTTAATTGAAAAACATCGATAATAAACTCAAAATGAGAAAAATTCACATTGATTGCTATCCTTACCTATAGTTGATAAAATGACCCCTATAAACTTGGACTTCAAAAAAGTTCCATCAATAAATAAAAGAGGTCTATAAAACATGAATCTTTCAATGCAAGTACGAAATATGATAAATATCCTTTTGAATCTTTTGTTACTATCATCCACATCTACCATAATGCAGCTACTAGGATTCATTTTATTCATTGCAAATACATACCAATGGATTTATTTGAATGAGTTATTAAAATCACCAAATACTATACCCCTTACTTTTTTCATTGCATGCTATATCTTGCAATATGGAATTGCTAATCTATAATTATTTTAAAAGTGATTTATAACTTCACTGGCTATTAAAGATAAGGATCCCCTAATTAAATCTATGATCAATTTAGAAATCAATTTAGATCACATTTTCTTTAAAGTTGAACTATTTAACATGAGATCACAAGTGTGATGATTCACTAACTTCTTAATATAGAAAAAATCATTCATCTTGGATAATGAAGCAATAATATCCCATTCATAGCCTTCCTTGTGCTTCTTTAAGCATACAGTTGTTATCTTCATTTTTGTATTCCTAACATAATCAAACAAAAAACTTCTTTCAATTAAATACTTGCACAATGCATTCTTAAACTCAATAACACCACTAAAAACCCTCTGACCCACATAGCTGACTACACCTGACCATGAATCAAATAATAAATTCCTCTTACTATTTGAAGAATACAAACTTAGAATTAAAGCATCATCACATTCCATAACATCCGAAACAATAACTTATCTCTTCGAAACAGCAACACCATTATAGATGAAATGTGTTGCTAAACTTAAACTAGTATTAACACTCAAATTTAAATATTTCAAGTCCAAAACACAAACCAAGTCAACCATATTTTCCAATTCTAACTTATTTCTTAGCAGACAAACAGGATGGCTAGGAAAAGAATATGATAGGGAAATCACTAGCAAACAAATCCTTAAAATTCGCACACATCATTCAAACTAAATTATTGTAATTTATACTAGTGTTAATTTTCAATACTACAATTTCAAACCTACGCTTACATACAAGCAATAGACACTTACCTAATAAAAAATGCAATTGGAAAAAAAAGGTAATCAATAAAGGTAATGACAATTGAAAAATAGAGAAAAAAAATTAAAGGTAAACACCAAACAAGGGTTAAAATCTAAAATAGACATACAAAGATTTAAAATTGTATGCAAAAATAAAAAATTTGCATAAAAAGGATAAGAATGGCACCTAATTAAAAAAAAGATATTTTTAAAATATAATAGTAATAATTCATAAAACAAGCACCTCTTTGAAATAAATATCAATGTTAGCAACTTTTTGAAAGGAAATCCATGAAATGGCACCATAATGTAATTTACTAATATAATTTGGATTTTTCTTTCTTTTTATAATCCAGAATATTTATTAAATTTTTTTATGACTAATTAATATTTAGACCAAATTCAAGCTTTAATTATATAGATTGAGTTGGTACATAAGGGTGCAAGTAGGCTAGCGACCTACTAGAGCCTAGGGCCTAACTTACTTAAAGTTTAGTCTACTAGCACCTATTTATTTAAATAAATTAGGCTTAGGCTAATAAATTGACTTATTTAGATAAATAAGCCAAACTTTTTTCTTTATGCTTAATCTATAGGCTTATTAGATTAGCTTATTTAATTATAAATATATTTATAAATAATATAATATAATATATGTTATACATACAAATAATATAAATATTTTAATATATTTATATATACGTATATAATCCTAATTAGGTAATCGAATGATTTTGGGTCTTAGGAAAGCTTTAATTTATTAACAAATTTGAAAACTTATTTATATAACGAGGCTTTTAAATAGATTAATAGGTCTAGTCAAACTTTTTTAATAGGCTAAGTGGAGTTTAAATTTTAACCTTATATAAACTAATAGATTAGACTCAGACTAATAGTTTAGAAAATAGGCCTAACTTATTTAGGATAAAGCTTAGTTCAGCTCAACCTATTTACATTTGTATTGGTAAAGATATTTTTTGTTAATATTATTATATATTATAAAAAATAATTATATCTATTTATTTTTAATATAAAAATATTTATTTTGATATAATTAAATATTTTATTATATATTTAAATATATATTTTTATATAAAAATTTATTTTTTGCTTAAAATAATAATGAAAGTAAAAATAGTTAAATTTTTAAATTAAATCTCAGGTCATGTTTAACTTTTTTTTTTATCTAAACCACGCTAGCCTAAACTTTTTTAAAATTTAAAATCTGATGACTCCGCCTATTAACCTTTTTTGTGATAGGCATACGAGGACAAAGCAAGGGAGGGTAATACATATGCAATTAGCCTAGAATTTGTAAATTTGCGTGGCAGTAACCAAAATAAAAGAAAAGAAAAAATGGATTTTTATTATTCATCAAGTAACGGTATAATTATATTGACACCAATATTTTTAAACTTGAATTGATCATCCACCTGATAAGGCAAATAGGTCAATATTAAATCAGTTTAATTGATTAAATTAAATGATTGAACTAGTTGTTGTATTTTTATATATAACAAATTATATATTACATATATATATATAAAATTTTATTTAATTAGTACAAGTGTATTATTGTATTTTTAAAACACAAATAAATATTAATCTTATTATAATTATAAGTAATATAGTAATAGAAGGAATAATCGATAGGGAAATTAATATCAAAAACCTCCAAGATAGCTGAAGTATAATATCTTGTATTCAAACTACGGGATTATCATTTGTTAAAAATTATATTTTAATGAGTTTAAATATATTGGTAGAATATTACTTTTAAATATTAATCTTATTACAATTATAATCATTTGACACAAATTTAATATTATTCTATAATATTAAAATTATACATCACTTCAATTTAATAAAAAAATTAAATTAAATATATATTTGTTAAATATGAATGACTTAATTATATAATATATATATATATATATATATATATATATATATATATATATATATATATATATATATATATAATGTATATTATTCATAAAAATTTAAAGAAAGCGAGCATTACATTGAAAAAAGTCACTTATATAACAAAGAGTGAGTTGGTATCAGTGGTAAATATATGTGGCTTTGAGTATGGGGTTTTCCTCTTGACGCCTTTGCACTATAGGATCTAATTTTTGTTGAGATACAAAGGATTTTTAGTTAATCCGCATGAACCAGTTCACATTAATTTGATAGGTTGATTGGAAAATTAATGAGTGAAACCAATTCAAAACAAATGATTAGAAAATGAACCAGTTGTCTAGGTTTAACATCTAGACCAAACTAGGATTTGCTTTCCAATCTAATCAAGTTGAACCGGCTGGTCTAATATAGATTTAAAATCATTAATTGATACCAATAGTTTATAATACCAATTTGGAGTCAGGATGGTAGTTCAAAACTTCCGCTTAACTTCTCTTCACCTCCTTCCTTGGTCAAACTAAAAAAAAGGTGCAAATTCTTATATTATGTTTCAAATGTGGAAATTAGAGAAAAAAAGAAAGGAAACAAAAGGTCATATTGTAATTTGTTTTTATTTAGGGATTTTGTTAAAGAAACGAGAGAATGAGAGGTTATATTTTCATTTTTTGAATTTTTATACTATCCCCATTTTGAAGATTTTAAAGGAGATTCAAACAAACATATTATAGAAAAAGGAATCATAACTCAACTATTTATTTTTATCATTTTTCTTTCTCTTCATTCCATTGTTATCTTCACATTCCATTTCTTTCTAATTTTCAAACATACCATAACCACTATAGTATGTTTGGTTGGAAGAGAACGAAATGAAAGATTATTATATAATCATTCTCTTATTTGAAAGTATTAGCTATAGAAGAGAAAGGAGTAGAGAATTTTAAGTAATCCTTCAAAACTCTCCAACTTTAGTATTTGTTCTACTTCAATGTGGAGTTTGTGAAGGGCATTCTAAATAATATTCAAATAAGGAAGAAAAAATCAATATCTTAATCATCAATCCTCTTCAGTCTCTTGTATTTTTTCTTTCTTATGATCTTCAATTTCCTTCCTCTCTAACTCCCAAACAAAACCAAAATCGGTATGTAAGTCTTACTACAATGGGACATATTTTCTCTTTTTAATCATGTGGTTCCTAGTCGGTTGAAGAATGGTACACACAATTACTAACATGTAATAACATTCAGAATATTTTATTAAATGCAATGATATTTTGAAAAATTATAATTGTCTCTCTTTTAACATGACATCAACATCACAAAAAACAAAAATAAAAAGAGATCCAAATACTATGGGAGGGGAGGGGGGAATATGCATGCATAGCCCTCCACTGTTTTCAAATCTCGTGGGTCGGGTGATCACATGAAGAATCTTGATATCATATCATATCATGCCTAAATTGAAGTCAAATCTTGCTTTAATTAGACTTTGCAAATCATATCATATGTATAATCACGACCATTTTGCCTCCATTTACTACTTTTTAAACTGTTTACCTTTCACATAAACCAAAATAAAGATAAAGATGCAGAGTTGTAAATCTCAATGTCATGCATGTGTAGTGCATAAATGGATTCTAACTGGTACATGATATTGTTTGTGGACTTTGTCTCTTTCACATTTTAATTTAATGTGTATACATTTAGTAATTTAATTTTTTTTATTATAATAGTTGTGTAATGCACATATAGATTTTAACTAGTACATAATACTATTTGTAGGCTTTTTCTCTTTCACATTTTAATTCAATTTTAAAATTTTATATATATGTATTTAGTGATTTAATTATTCCTATTATAATAGCTGATATAGAGTTTATTTTGTTTCCTTTCTCACAAACCATAATCACTGTGGCCTCTGCCCTTTTTGGTCGGAAGCAAATTTACACATCAAATGTATGTCCCCAAACCTTACTACTTAAATATAAAAACTACTCCTCACCTTGGACAAACTTCAAATTTAATTTCAAACCTAAATGCCTATGTCTATAGATTTGCTATTAGAGTCACAAGAAAGTCACAAACTTACTCTATTCAAAGTTCAATTAATTGTGTAGCATGTGTGTTTAACAGCTAATGACATTTTTTTGTAAAGTAATGATATATTTTTTTAATTAAGGATAATAGTGATGAAACTACTAAACCTACATGCAAAAATTTGCATCCGAATTTGAAATGTAAAGAAAATTAATTTTAAAACATTATTTAGTATCAGTTGAATTAAAATTTCTTGATAATAATTAATGATATTTTAAGTATGAAGTAATTATGATCAATATTATATTCCACCTTGCAGAAGATAAATAGAATAATTATACAAGACGTTCGGAGAGGTTAAATGCTTTACTAAAATTATTTGTTTTGCATTAAGGTTGCTAATTTTTTTTGTTCATTTAATTCATACTTTTATTCTAAATGTAAAGTCAATAATAATTGCTACCGATCTATCTTCACGGTTCAAACAAAATATTATATGACAGTCAAATGGTGATATCGCACTCGTCTCAAGACGTGAGAGGTCTGTCTCTTCATCAATTATTGACCGAAAATCCAGACAGAAAATCTAACCATGCAATCCAGGCTAGGTACTTAATTTTAAAAAATGTGCTTGAAATCTAGATGAAATATCAACATAGTTGGTACCAGTGGATGAGAATTCCATCCTTTAAATAAAATTTTAAATTTAAATTTTATGAAGAAAAAAATTATCATTAAAATAGTTTTATTTCTTAAAAAGAGTTCAACCTAATTTGACTCTAAATTAATTGGAGTTCAAGCTTGTATATTGAAACCTGCTGAATCTCGGGGTCCTCAGAAAAAGGGGGAAAAAATTCTAGATGAAACCGCCCGGTAGCATGCAGTGAACCAACCTTCAATTCCACCTCTCAAAATTTGCTTTAATAACACCTAACATACTTTTTTTTTTTCAAAATTATTCATTTTTACTCTTTCAAACATTTGCTATTACGAAATATAATAATATTACTTTTTAATTATAATTACTTCTTTAATACCATTTCTCATGATTAGAAGATTATGTTTTTATATTTTCATATAAAAGTATATCACCACAATTATACAATAAAAAAGAGATATTATTTTCATTTTTAAAAAAATACACATTTATAAATAAAAGGTGTAAAAAAAAAAAAGATCTTTCAATTGAAAGAGATGACGTTAGAAAAAGGATTCGTAATTTCAAAATTAATGCTGTCATCTCACGATGATGTAAGTATTTTAAAGAATAAAATTGTATATAATTTTCAAAAATTTGGATTATTAAATGTAATTATATTAAATTTGAGAAGAAGTTAATGTAATTTATCCCAAAACTAAGCAAACAGATTTAGACAAAAAGGGTTGGCTGTACCGCCTGCGGGCCACGAGAATCATAATAGATTGGCCGGATATTAGCATTTCAAACGATATTAATCCAAATTAATTGTGCAATGCATGATGACGTGATTTTAAATTGCAGACTACATTGCACTGGTCATATTACATAGATCATTATTATTATTATATTAAATTTCAACATTATAATTTTTTATAATTTTGTTTTACAATAATTATATATTTTTATATTTATTCATAATTATGCTACTTTCAATAAAATTGCAACCACAATTTATAATAATGATATATTAATGATTAAGCAAAACTTTTTCATTCCAACCAAGAGAAGGTAAGCTTTGTGTGAAAGGAAGGAGAGACCAGAGGGGCAGAGACAGCCACCTATCTATATACAATGATTCCAATTCCGTTATATCAATAAAGAACTGCGAGCATGTCGAAGAAAAAGGGTGTATAACTCTCATGTTGTATATATTTCTCGAGAGTCAAGAACAAATTAATCCATCCATTAAACATATATCGGACCTGTGAATCTAAAATGACACAACAACGTAAATATGAACCTTCCTTCTACAAAAAATGGCTATGAAACCTTCCTTCTACAAAAATGAGCCAGCTGTGAGGCCATAATTATTTTGAAATTCTCTATGATATCCTGGAACTTAATTGTGTGTACTAAACTAAATAATAATAATAATAATAATAATAATAAATACATATAACTTATACATATTCAGCGCAACTATGAATTACTTTAGCTTTTGGCATTGACATTTAAAGTCAAGCTTAGTGCTCTTAATTATAATGCAATATTTTTGGCTTTGTTTATTTTAACATAATAGTAAATATCTTTTATAAAAATATCATTATATATTAATAAGATGGTGAAAAATTATTGATATATTCAATATTAAATTAAGATAATAAGTTTGGTAAACTATTATGATTTGAGGTTTTTTCTTTTTAAATTACAAAATATAAAGGGATATAGTACTCATTTTATATATATAGAAATGAGATTTTTCATGAAAATATCTTCCAAAACAAAACAAACCGAACCTTTTGCTTCATCCTAAAGCATATTTCTTCTAATGAAATCCCAGAATAAATAATCTGACAAGAAGTGAACCAGATCATCGAAGAAACACTGTAAAGTCTGCAACTAACACACGAAATAACATACATATAGGAACAAACGAACTGTTGTTCGAAGATTAATTACATTTTATTACCATACACATGCCAATGAAAATCCAGATGTCTATCTCGAACTGTGTGCAGGATTTAAATTGAATTACAGGAAACAAAAACAATCTTCAAATATACATTACAACCCAAAAAAAAAACCCACAAAATATATAACAATATTCAACAATACTTCAGAGAGAGAGAGAGAGAGAACTCATCCTCGTGATAATTGTCAAGCTCACAAATCAACATACCATACTATGTTTCAATGACATATATGTCTAATATTGTCTCTAAAGACCTAAATCAAAACAAATCTGCAGCAGCAAAAGTTGTTCTTAAACAAAGAAACCACTCCATACAAAAGAATATTAAAGGTGAAAGCCTATATAAAAGAGAGCAGCATATGATAACAGATTTGCCTGGTAGATCTATCTAGCAAACAGTAATCGGACCAGAATGCTTCAATTCCCCGAGAAGAGAAGAAAGTGGCAGCAAAAGAAGAAAGAAGACCCTTCATAGGAACCAGAAATCAATGGAAGGAAGATAATGGAAAATTATCGAAGTAGGGTTTAGGGTTTCTTTCTCTTGTGAAAAGCCATGTTCTTCGCCTTCTAACCCTTCTCTGATGGCCTCTCTCTCTTTCTGGTTGGCTTGCAGATTGTTGGAGCGGCGGATGATGGCTCTGGTGCGGTAGTTGGGAGGAAGGAGATGCGGTGGTGATGATGAACAAAGAGAGAAGGTGGCAGAGAGACTAATGATGAGACAAAGAGGGAATTAGAGGACATCATCATGATTGCTGCTTGCGGGTTCTGTTGTTCTTTTTTTGGCGTTAAAAGGAAGAGAAAGAGATCATGAAAAGTCTCCTTTGTGTTTTGGGGTTTTGCCAATTTTCTCAAGAGCGAAAGAAAGAGGGTATAATCACTACATTCTTCTTTTGGCCGCTTTCACGCGTATATAATTGTCAATTTTTTTTTCACCGGCAATATATCATAAATTTCATTTCACATAATAAATAAATTAATTTATAATTTATTAATTTAATTAATAATTTATAAGTTAATTTTTAAAGATATTTGGTACACTAATTTATTATAAAAATAAATTCTAATTTAATAAGTTATCTTAAATAACTTATAACTTATAAGTTACTATTTTTTTAAAGTTAACTTTTAATTTATTGAAAAAAATAAGTTTTAATTTAATAAATTATTTTGAGTAATTTATAATTTATAAGTCATTATCTTTACAATTTTTTTAAATCTATCCTGAGTTTTTTTATTAATTTATAACTTGTGTCCTTCATAATATAAATTTAAATATTATTTTTTTATAAAATTAATTTAATTTTGACATAATTATATTATAATTTTAAACTATAAATATATAAAAATATATATGTAAATAAATATATAATTTTATAAAATATAATTAAATAATTATAATTCTATTATAAATTAAGTAAACATGATTATAAGTAATTATATTTTAATTAATTATAATTATATTATAAATAATAAAATAAAAATTATATAATTAATAAATTTATAAATTTATAAAATATAATTAATAAATAATATATATTATATTTTTTTATTTTTAACATATTAATTATATTAATATAATTTGATCTTTAGATAAATATGAATTATTTTAATTATATATTTATTTTTATTAATATATTATTTCATGTTACTTTAAAATTTTAATTAGTTTAACAGTTAATTTTATAAAATATTTTATGCATAATCAACTAACTTATTAAATATTAGTTATCAATTATAAGTTATTAACTATTAATTAATTTATTAATTATTAGATAACTTATTGATTATTAACTACTTTATCAATTATTTGCATGAAAGAAAATTTTAGTCATTCTTTTCCTTTTTTTTTAATAGATAATGGTTACTTGTTGCATTTTATAAAATATAATTTAAATTGATATCACTTTTTTTGGTGACTTCATTAATGTTTTTCATCAATTTATTTATTTGTGTTGGAATCAAATTTATTTTATACATGTACGGTTTAAAGTGTCATTATACATGTCCAATGCCTTACTCACTTGGTATGATTTTATGCCAACGAAAAAATAATTTAAATTTGATCAAGTGTAAATCAATTTTATATTATTACAATTCATATATTATTATATTAATAAAAATTATTAAATTTTTTTATTATGATTAAAATTTTTTAATTTTTAATTTTTAATGACAAAAATTTTTAATTTTTAATGACATATCTTCTTTTTATTCATTGATAATATAAATTTTTTTATGCTAATAATAGATTAAATTTAAAAAATAGAATTTGTATTGTCAAATAAATTTTTTCATTGAAGTCACAAAATTAAACCAAATAAACAAAGTTATGATGATGAACACGATATTATGGTTAGACTATTCAATCAATGGAGTGGTATTTTCCATCAAAGTTATTATTTAAGAGTATATTACTAAATCCACTATTAACATAACTCTTTGATTTTAGAGCTTAAGGAAAAAAGAGGTTTTATTTGATTTTTTGACCTTACGGGAAATAAAGAGTACTGTATGAGAAAAATCTATGAATTTTCTTTAATTATTGCGGTTAATAATTAAAATAAACAAAATGCTAACAAAGTAAATCATAAATGTTTATCAATTAATTTCAACATTTTGAAGTACAATCGAGTAAAGTAAATTTAGAATATATCATGTCATGATAAAAAATGTACTTTTTTCTGGAATTAAATTCATCTGTCATTTAATATTCATCTTACAACCTTTAGATATTGGAACAGAAATATTATATGTAACAAAAATGAAATTCAAAGTTAAATTATAAATATTTTATATTTATTGTATTAATTTTTATGAATTTATCTCACCATCTTATATTTATTAATAATTCTTAATTTGATATCAAATTTTAATTTTAAATTTCATATTCATTACATATAATATTATTGATATTAAAATGTCCATTTTCTCTCTCCTTAAAACAATAAGAAGGAAGGAATTATTTGTATGATCAAGTCACAGCATGTGCCTTTATTTACTCTTAACAAGAAGTATAGCCGAGTATCAATTTTATTGTTAGTTTATATATCAATCTTAAAAAGTTTATGTACATTTAAAATTATATTTTTTTAGTTTTAAAATATTAAAATTTATTACTACTTTATATTATTATTAGATGGATGAGAATAAGAAAGTTCCAGCATATAAATATTTTTCACCGAAAAATGGTTAAAGCCTAATAGCACTTTTTTTAAGAAGGCTGGGTTTGACTCTAAGAAAGAAAAGGAGAAAGATAGGAGCAGTGGAGGTCAGCTGTGTGTTATTATTTTGCTCATGAGAAGAAGCTAGCTAGAATTGAAGATTGCCACATACTTATGTAGTGATTAAAAGATCATTAATCTTAGTTTATCTTATAACTTGATTAATCATCATTTATTGCACATTAAAATTATATTTAAATTCATCATATATTCAGATTATCATATTATACGTTTAGATATATGCAATAATTTTACTGTGATTTTCTGATTAGAATCTGATGAAAAGGGATGAGAAAAAGGGGAAAAAATTATAAGGTAGAAAACAATCCACTTGGTTATGATTGCGTTAAAGTAATTCCGATACACCCTAATTTTACGTGATTATACTGTTATTGTCTTTTTGCATGTGTAATTAAAGGTGAAGATAAAATTATTAATTTGATCCTAAAATTATATATTGTTGATAAAATAATTCATAAATTATATTAAATAATAATTTATATAAATAATTTCTTTCATTCATATAAATTCATAGAAATAATTTTATTATTAAATATTTGTATAGAAGAACAACATTATTTGGATGGACTATTATTTAAGAATAAAATTGTTATTTAATATAATTTAAAGATCATTTATCAATGTTATATAATTTTAGGGATCAAATTGATAATTTTGTTTAAAAGCAAATATTATTGTAGAATAAAAAGCTTTTGTTAGATATAATAGATTGTTTATAGAAAAAATATATAATAAATCTTAGTTGGACTTTCAGTACCCTTGCTGCTTTCCATTTTGTGTATTTTTCACTTTAATTAAAAGCGTAAGCATTAATCGCAAGGTGGACTCCACCAAATCAAAGCCAAACTTGATAGAATATTCAGGATCGGAGAGAATTTTTTCATCCGTTCTTGGCTATCCGCTTTCAAATGAAAATTAGAAGTTAAAGATGGTTTTGAAATTTGATAATTTAATAATGAATGACGTTTTTTAAAAAATTATCAATTAACAATTAATACAATTAAAGAAACATTTAATTTCTATTAGCAATATTAAATTTTTCTTAAAAATTTTTATGAAAAATATAAATTTTTGTATCAACTTTTACGTTGATAGATCTTTATAAATTGTTATTGTTTTGTCCTCTTTCTATATTATATTATATTAAGATGTTATGTAGGTTAATTTTTTTAATGCCATTCTCATAGAAATTATTATTCCATTCAAATATTAAATTTATAAAATAAATAGAACAAAAATTATTATTTTGACAAAAAATACTTTGGCTTTATTTTTTTAAATTTTCAATACAAGAAAAAATATGATAAAAACAGTTATCCTTAAATCATCGTTCTTAACTATAAATAATTAATATTCGCACGTGGCTAATAGTGGATTGTATGATCAAATGCTTGGAAATAGATTGAATTTTTTAAACATTGAATAAAAGAGATTGGATTTAAAAAATACCTTAATTAATTTTATCTAATATGTGCTCATTCTTGAAATTAGCATATATTGCTTTGCATTTATCATCCAACAAAAAGAAAAGTAGTATATAAATTTTAGCTATTCAATCCATTGAAAAGTTTGAATGTGAATATTTTTGAGTTTCAATTCGATTGATAATTTAATTTTTCCTTTTTTTTCAAAAATGGCTATTGGGCGAGAATTTATAAGCAAATTTTATACAGGCGACAAATGTCATCTGTATAAGTATTCTCGATCATCTATATTATTTTTTAAATTTAATGTGCTAATTTTTGCCACTTCTGAAAATTTGAACTCTATACAGATGACTTCTTGTTGTTTGTATAGAGTTTTTTTATTTTTTAAAATAAAACTTTTTAAAAATATCTATACAGACGACAATTATTGTTTGTATAAATTAAAGTTATACAGATCACAACGTCGTTTATATATCTCACAGTATCGTCTGTATAGGTCTAACCTATACAGATCACACATGTAGTCTGTATAGAGATGGGCTATACAACCACATGTGTGGTCTGTATAGGTGGAGACCTATATAGATGATATTGTGGTTTGTATATCCTAGTATTGTCTGTATAGGCCGAACCTATACAGACCACACATGTGATCTATATAAAGCTGGGCCTATACAGACCACATGTGTGGTTTGTATAGGTGGAGACCTATATAGATGATATTGTGGTCTGTATATCCTAGTATCATTTGTATAGGCTGAGCATATACAGATCACATATGTGATCTATATAGAACTGGGCTATACAAACTACAATATCGTCTGTATAGGTCCTCTCAAATTTCTATTTTGGTACATCTATACAAACGACTTTGTCGCTTATATAGCCCCTATCTATACAGACAACATTTATCGTCTGTGTAAATTTTTAAATTTTTTTTAAAAAAATAAAATTTTCAGAGGCTTATACAGATGACCGAGACTTTGTCATCTATATAGGTATTATCTGTATATTTCCAAATTATTATAGTGCTTATGAATTAGAGTTTATGATAGAAGAAGAAATTAGAGAAAAATATAGGAGACACATTGAAATGCAATTTGAAAGATTTTTATAAAATTCTTTTAACTGTGAGGGTTAAATATAATTTTTTTAAGAAATATAAAAAAATTTGTAATTTTCCAAAGTTTGAGGGATGTTAACAACAATGGTGATACGTACAGATGAATGCAGGGGTGGTGGAGATAAGCTCATAACAATGATTGAGCAAATGATTCAATAATGAAATGATTACGTTGATGAAATTTATGAAGCTCCTACCGTTTTGATTAGCTTGTTGAAGAATAAATATATTATTAATTATGGTTAATATTTCAGACTAAATGTCCTGTTATTCTTGTCACTTCCTGATCTCCTTGCCAAGTCCTTGCTGGTTAAATCCAGGATATTCCCAAGGATATCATTGAAATCCGGCCTTGAAATTATGATCCTATTTGTTTTATTAGAATTTTTTTTATAAAATATAATTTATAAATAATTAAGATGATAAAAATATTTTATATATTTTATATTAATTAAATGTAAAAATTTAATAAAAGATAATTTTCTAAAAAATATTTTTATTATAATTTTAAATATTATCTTTTAATAATAAAGTACAAAAATAATATATAATTCTTTTATTTATATAATAAAATGTGATATTTTCCTATAAAAAAATGCCTTACAAAGAATAAATGAAGCCCACTAACATTATTATCTTTCTTGAACAACTGTTTGCGATCTAATTGTGGGAATTATCACCATTGTTATATTAAGACGCAAACAGTTTAAAAAATATTTTACTTATTCATTGTCTATAAATTAATCTCCCCCTGTATTAAACACACTTCTCCATAATAAATTGATATGACACCGTTTAGATTAATGGAATGTAACTTTCATTTTAAGAAACATCGGGGGAATCGTGACAACATTTAAATATTATTAGACTTATGTGTGTTATTTTATTTTCAAATTAAAGTAGAAAGAATAAGTTATGACCGGTATTGGCTGATATTCCTTTTGAATATTATTACAAGAGTATTCATTCAATACAAAATATTTAATTTAATTAAAATTATTATCTAAAAAAATAAATTAATCATTAGCAGTCTCAACGATCTGTGCACAAGACGACATCCTCTTATATTTCCACAAGAATATTGCATAAAGTAGATAGCTTGCCGGGGCGGGCACTGATCGCATATATATATATATATATATATATATATATATATATATATATATATATATATATATATATATATATATATATATATATTAGGGAGGGGAGTAACCAATTAGTGCATAGTTGCAGACTTATATTGCTCTTAATTTAAACATCGCTTAATTGGCCTTGTTGCTTTATATTTAACCCCAATTATAAAATTACAACTGTTGGGTTATCCCATGTTGATCATGAAAGAAGTTGTGAGTTGATTTATAAATTAAAGGAAAGTCCCATCTCTTAGATTAATTTTTGTAATTAGAAGAGGTTTAATGAGGACACTTAATAATAGTATCAGAATTCGATTTTAAAACATCTCTATCAATAAAATAATGTGTTAGGGAAAGATTGTTGAGTTTTCTCATATCAATTATGAAAGAAATTAGAATCTAATTATAACAACTCTACCCAATAATTTATGAAAGAATCGGTTGATATCATAATATTAATCCATGATTTGATACATGAATAAAAAATTATTGTATTATACCTAACAGCAACTATATGTTTGGACTCATTTCTTCACATCATTATGCAAATCTCAACATAAAGCCTATGGTAAAATTACGAGAAGGATTATAATATATTATTAATATAATAATATGTTGGTGTATTATTAAATTTAATTACATATTAAATTTATTTTTTTAAATTCAAATATAATATAATGTATAATAATATATTAATAATTAAATTTAATATTATATCGATATATTATTACATCAATAATATATTATAACCATCTATAACCATCTCCTAAAATTACGCATGTAGTGAGCAAATAAAGGGAATGGAGTGTGTGCTTTGGTTTAAGAAGTGCCTCTGACATTTAATAAATATAATAGAAAGTAATATGAAATGGAAGCACAAAGATCAGCTTTGCTTATTCTTTTCAGCTGAGTGGAGTCACTATTAATGCTCATTTGTCCCACTATTCCTTTCGGAAGACAATGCAATATAAAAATATTATATGTATTGAATGTGAAATTCATAATTAAATTTAAGTATTTTATATTTTGTTAAATTAAATTTTATAAATTTAATTAATTATTATGTGTTAATTAATAACCTTTAATTTATATTGAAATTGTATTTCCAGCCCTATTTAGAATGTATACAGCACATTGCTGAATGCAATATTGCCATGTGAAATCCAAGATGGAAATTCAAAAGGTAATGCTATAAAAAGTTAATTTCCACTTTCAGGTTTCCATATGGGATCACAAGCTGGCCAGTTTGTGGACCTTTGTGTTTCTTTCACCTCTTTTTTTGAAACCAAACTACAGCTAAGGAAATCTAGAAGTTCTAAATTGCTAATCATATATTCAAATTTTCAAATACAATGGAGGAACACTTAGGTCGCCTAAATCATCTCATAGATTTTTTACATTTGTCCAAACTTTTAACACTGCAAGGACAATAGTTATTGTAATTGAAATTTTTATTTTTAAATCTTAAATTTACATTTATAATATATATATATATATATATATATATATATATATATATATATATATATGTATGTATGTATGTATGTATAAAGTCACTTACCATTCTCTATATCGTAAAAAAATCATATTTTTAACTTTTTTTTCCTAAAAACTTACTATTTTTTTTAATATTATTACTATAAGAAATGCAACCTATACGTTTTGCCCAAAATTCAATTATGAATTTCAAATTTCTTATTTAATTATATATTGTTAGAACACTATTATTTCCTACACCTCAACTTTTCTATTATAAAAAATTGAACAATATTATTTTCACGACCAAATTTCAAAAAGAATTACATGCATTTAACATAGTCTACATGCGCATATATTATCCCTTTTTTTTATTATGTATCCATTAATTTAACTTACAGATCTTATATAAAACCTATTAAAAAAATTTTATTAAATGAGCTAATATATCTAGCACAAACTTATTTCTAATAAATCACGTCAATTTTTAAATACCTAACATCGAAAGGAATACTAAATATTATATATGAAACTAGATTACACTATTAAATATTGGTTGTATATAGGAATTGATATCTAAATGTATATTTATAACTAACTAATTTTAATATTTACAAGCTTCTTGGGAACCTCAAAGACTTATTACATTGGTTTACATTCACAATTGACATGTAAAGTTATGTCAACATGTCATGACCCGTTTGACTATAATGACATGAAACCCATTTCTTAGTTTTCGTAAGCTTAACTAAACCTATCTTGGCATCATTATATAATTACTATCAAATTAAGTATTTGGTTTAACTAATTCTTTTTTCATATACTATTCAAATATTTACAAACAATGGTCATATTGTGGTGTATACTAATTTAAAACCTAAACTCTTATCAATTCTAGCTAGGCTCTAACAAGATTATGGTTGCTCTCAAAGAAATTTCAGAATATATTTACTCTTAAGTTGATGCTGGTAACCAAATAATTGCAATAGATGAATCTGTAAAAGATTTTGAATAAAACAATGATGAGTTTTAGACTCAATAAGTAGAAAACTTAATCAAACACAAATAACCACACATATCCATCTTATATTACTTATGTAAGCAAATACCATAATAATTATCATAACCACCTTTTTAGCTTATATATCATATAGCATTATCATTTATTACTAATAGTGAAAAATAGATATTAAAAATATAGATAACAGGCATTTAATCCATTTTAACATTGTAACATAAACATTCTATAATCTTGATTAACAAGAAACACACTTAATAACATTTTAAATAATATTAGCAAATTCTAATGTCAAGAGTTACTCTCATCCTTTCTATTCAGATAGCCTACCTATCATTTCCTTTGTCTACTTTCCATGAGCGCTTGGGCAGGATATGGTGTACGATATGACATGAGCATTTGATCATGAGGTACGAGATAACAATCTTTGACACTTACTAAAACCACTTTAACCCTTTCAAGAAGGAGCTTTTAGGCAAAAAGTCATATTTCGATTTTATTCACACACTAAAGTTCCTAAGGCTTGATTTTCAATGTTCATGTAAAGAAAATCTAGGTTTTAATATTGCACACATAAATAAATAATATCAATTGATTCACCTTGTATATTTTGGGTCCCGTTTTATTTCTTCTCGACATTTTCTAGATCCAATACAGTTTCATAATATCCAACCATTCTTATTTCAATTCATGATCAATGCATAATTTTAATTTTATTTACAATTGATATACAATTATTCATAGTTATACAATAATTCTCACACAATCATAATTGATAAGCATTTATTATAACTACAAAGTAACTTACCCACAGTTGCAGATTCTTAATCTTTCATTATCACTTATTCATTAACACACTTATACTTATCATGAATCAATACTTTGTTCATACAAGTGCTTTACAACATAATAATTCAATTTCATTATTTTATATATTACCTAGCAAAATAATTTTCATGATTTAATCATGCAAATCGCCCAAACACCTTACCTTAGCTTAATACATTAATATATGGAATTTATTTTAGTGATAGATAATATTCAAATAAGGTATTCAAATCTGAGACTCCAAAGCTTAAGTTTAAAGCTTACATTCGAATACTATATTTGGATACAATTTTCCAAAAACAAACCACTTTAGGCATACTTGAATATGGTTTCAAGAGTATAAATCCCAAAATCATACTTGATTATTATACCTAATTATAACTAACCAAAAACAAATCCACAAACTAATATTTGAATATGGTATCCAAATATAGCTTACTTGAGAATGAGTTTGCAAGCCTATATTTGAATGTTATAATCAAATATAATTTCTAGAAATTCCAAAACTTCATTTGAATCACAAAATCTAAATCCACTTTACTTTCTTAATTCATATATAATAATTTTAAATCATTAAACAAAAATCTAGTAGCATTTAAAAAATATTTTTAGCTATGAATAACAAGAACTCATTTTATAATTCAATTACAACATTCTTAAGTCACATGAATAACTAAACATTAGCATTCATATAGCAATAGAAAGGCCACTTTTTAATCCAATACTGTAATAGAATATACATCAATAAAATGCAATACTATAGTAACATATATGCTAATATAGTCCAATATTATAATAGAATATATACTAGAATAATTTAATACTATAGTAGAATGTATGGTGATATAATTCAATATTATAATAACATGTAAGGTAATATAATTCAATATGATAAAAAATATGGTAATATAATTCAATAATATAATAGAATCTAAGTTAATATAATTCAATAATTCAATATGATAATATAATATAGGGTAATATAATTAATTATAATATCCTATTATCATAATCTTATTTCTAATATATGATTGATCACTTCTCATTCCAAATCACCATTAAACATCTATTGATAACATAATCTTGCTTAATAACCAAATATAAGAATCATAACTTGTTGTAATATCATAAAACATAATCATGCTTAATAACTAATAACCAAACATAGGAATCATACTTTGTTACAATATCATAGAACATTTTCTAAACTTGAAAAACTAAAAATGTTAAGGTATATTCTAATATGATATTAGTATATGACCTTCCAATCAACTATTCTAAGGGTATATGCCAATATGGTATTGGCATATAACCATGCAATTGGCTATCCTAAGGGTATATGCTAATATAGTATTAGCATACAACCCTTTCATAATGTTATATTCTAGTATTACATTTGCATATAAGTTGGAAATTTTCTACTTCCTAGCAAAAATACTATAACAAGTATTATTATAATACAACACCTATACATATGTTAAGCTCAAATCATCCATCATCCTATTTTATCAACAAGTATATAAGTTAAAATCATTAAAACCCCTAAATTTCATTACACACAACTAATAAAAATTTGGATGAGTTAAATAGATTATATACTTACCTCATACTTGGAAAAGTTTTAAGAAAAGAGTTGAAAGCTCAACTTATCTTAATCATTAACAAATTTCTAAAATTAAAAATGGAAATTCAAATCCTTAACTTTCTCTAAATTTAAACAAAATTTTGTTCAAAGTTTAATTCTAGAAAATCTTACCTCATGCGATGATGTGTAGAAGATAATCTTAAAGTTACCCAATTAATTTCCTTAATAAAATTAGGGAATTAATTATAAAAGAAATTGGAGGAACGGAGAAGGGGAGAGGTCAACTGGAGAAGGAAGGAAAATTAAGGGAAATAAAGATTGGCTAATGGTTTTTAAACCATTAAAGGCATTTCTATAATTTTGGTAGGTTAGTACAGGTATTTTTGAAAAATATCTCCCTAAATTTTCTCCACACACCTTATGTTAATTCTAATTTTACATTAACTTCTATCTACCTTAATTCTACTTATTTTTATATTAAAACTATATTTTCTATAAATAATCACTTACCTTAAATTTATTCTCAATATTCTTAATTACTGGCACATATACATAATAACAAATAAGTAATTAAAATAAAATTCTAAAATACTTAGGGTGTAAAACAACAATCAGCTAATTAAATCACACTACAACGTTCATGAGATTATGAGAAACTATGAATATTTATAACATTGGCTGTGCAAATAATCGACATTTAAAAAAAGTATAGTACCACACTTAAAATTGTTAACCTTTTACACATCGATGTTTGACTTAACTAATGCCTTAAAGTATATTACCAATTAACCTATATGCAAAAAAAAAAATCATATGTTAAATGTTAGTTGTTATTTTATAATTGATGTCTAATGTACTGTATATTGCCTATAGATTTCATTCACACTCTCCATTTTAAACATCTAAATAATGCCATTGCCTCCATTATTGGATTCAAGAGTTTGGTCAAATTTAAAGATAGCTTTCCTTGAATCTCATCTAATACATTTAGAAATGATTTAGATATTGTCAAAGACTTGCCTTTCCAATATATCTAATTTCACAGTGTGATAAGAATCTTTCAATAAACTGTTATTACATTGCAAAACTTCAAATATTAGAGAAGGCAAATCCTTTGACAAGAATATCAACAATGTGCCAAGTGAGATGAAATGGAAACTATCTTTACATTCGATCCATATTTTTGAATTAGTAATAAAAATAAATATATTGCTTAGACTTAGTAACAAATCCTTTTTAAACCTTCACTTCTCTATAAGTAAAACCTCCTTTTATAGTAATTAACCATAGGAAAGCCTAGTTTTTCAATTTTTTTATTATTTCAATGGATAAAAATTTAAAGAATTAAGCTCTCATATGCTTAATTATTGTAGAAGAAAACTTTGTTTGTGGAAATATGGGGTGTACAAAGACAAAATATAATAAGCATAATGATTTGAGTCACCTATATTATTTAACTCAAAAGCCCTTAAGTAATATAAAAAAGAGTGTAATTCTAGTTAATAAGAAAAATTGAAAGTAAAGATGAAACAATTTATTTGTTGATGTATTGATATATATGTAATAAAAAGTTAATTGTTTATTATATTTATCAATGTAATGATGTATATATAAATAAATAAAGTGTAAAATATATTTTTACAATTGTTTATTATACCCTTTCTCATATATTTCCTAATTTACTTTCTTTAATATTTACATTTAGTTTTGCACTTGAATAACTCTTTTTTTGTTATAAATAGAATATATATGTTGTTTGAAAATTGAGATAAAAAACTCTCTATTTATTTAATATATTTAAAAATATCTTTTTTCTAATTATCATCTTTGATATAAAATTTCAAAAATTTTGATATTTTGTGAAAAAAATCACATCAATTTTTTTAAACCAACATCTTTACTTTAGGATTAAGAGTGTAAAATCGACTAGGTAGGCTTATGCTAGCTAAGCTCACATAAGTTTGCTTGTATAAGCTTGTATGTAAAAATAGGCAATAAAAGAGCTGTCATATAAGGCAGGAAACTTTACATTTAAAAATTTTTTTAGTAGCTATAAATTCATTGGGTCATTAGTCATTTAACTACATCACTACTTTTTATATTTAACATTAGAAAATATACATTATTCTAAACCAAATCCAAAAGATCATCTAATTCATTTTAACAAACATACTAAAAACTAATATACCCATCCATTCCATTCAATATCCATATCAATAACTAAAGGTTAATTTGATTTGAAAATTCAACTAATAAAATATCTATTTTGTCACCCAATATAAGGGCACTATATGGGGAGAAAGCTAGTTAAAAAATTGGAGGACAAGCACTATCTTGGTAGCATTCAACATATTCCAAAATAGAAAAAGTTTTCATATAACACTCATTTTAACAACTTATCATATTACTAAAAGATAGGCTAATTAATAGGTTAATAGTAAGAAATTATTATGTATTGAAGAAATAAAATGAAAGTAGTGAATCATTAGGATCTTTATGTTATAAAATAAAGGTAAATGAAGAAATAAAATGTTCAAATATTTAAAGTGAAATGGAAATAATTACAAATAAAACCATACCTTCTCCAATAATATTTTTAGTTGTACTTAGATCGTTTGAATCTTTCTCCAAAATAATATTTTCTTCATCATCTTCAAAATCTATAAATTATGAAATTCTAAATATAATATTTCACTAAATTATACAAAGTTTGCAAAATAATAACTTTTTTATATAAAAATATTACCACTAGAATCAAAACAAAAAAACCAACTACATGTGCATATGAGAGCTTGAACTTTTTTGCAAGAAAATAACTCCTTTACTTGTTCAACACATGCCCTCCGATGCTAAATATCAACTTTGAAGCTATAGTTATAATAGGAATACTCAACAAATCATAAGCCACAAGTGACAAGTTAGGAAATCTTCTGTATTGCTGCTTCTATTAGTTCAAGACATTTAGATTTCTATATAATATAATATCAAGTGATGGCATCTCCAAGTGAACTTCTAATTGAAACCGTCAAAAGTTAGACTAATAATTTTTTTCTTAAAATCAAATCCACATACACAAGAAAAAATAAAGTTATGACAATTCAAATTAATAAAATAAAACAAATAAATTACATAAAAAGATATTTTGGACTTACATCAATCACACCTGAAGTGTTTATAATAGAACTTATAGAATTAGAAGCATGAGCCATTCGATCAACATGTGGTAAGGTAGGATTGGAAGAATCATTTGCATACTCTTCATAAAGTTAAAATAATTTAATCTTCACCACATTAATCTTTTCTTGATAAAAAGATAAATTCATATTTTGATAGCTTGATTCTAACATTGTCAACTTCAAAGAAGGATCAAAGATGGCCTCCATTGTAAGACGAACATTGTATTAACTTTAATATTTATCAAAATTTTCTTTCATATTACAAGCCATGACTTTTATCACCTCATCTTCATTGTTCATATCGTCCATGACAAATTTCTCAATCTTCCAAACTTGGCCAAAATACAAATTAAATATAAAATAACTAAATCCTAAAATTAAGTTAGTCATATCACAAGAGGGTTTTGAATGCTATATTCGAGCATGAATTTCCAAAAATGAACCATTTTAGGCATACTTGAGTATGGTTTTAAGAGTATAAATCCTAAAATCATACTTAAATACTACACCTGATTATAGCTAACTAGAAACAAATCCACAGACTAATATTTGAATATGGTTTCCAAATATAGCTTACTCGAGAATGAGTTTCCAAGCCTATATTTGAATGTTATAATCGAATATAATTTCTAGAAATACTAGAATATCATTTCAATTATAGAATCTAAACCCATTTTACTTTCTCAATTCATTCTTAAATCACCAAACAATAATCTAGTAACATTCAAACAACATTTTTAGCTATAAATAGCAAGAACTCATTTTATAATCCAATTATAGCATTCACAAGTAATATGGATAACTAAAAATTAGCATTCTATATAGCAATAGAAAGCCTACTCTTATAATCCAATACTATAATAGAATATACCGTAATACAATGCAATATTATAGTAACATATATGCTGATACAATCCAATATTATAATAGAATATGTGCTAAAATAATTTAATACTATAGTAGGATGTATGGTAATATAATTCAATATTATGATAAAATATGATGTAATATAATTCAATGACATAATAAAATGTAAGGTAATATAATTTAATATGATAATGGAATATATGGTAATATAATTTAGTGATATAGTAAAATATAAAGTAATATAATTAATGGTAATAATATCTTACTATCATAATCTTATTTTCAATATATAATTGATTACTTCTCATTCAAATCACCATTATACACCTATTTATAATATAATCCTATTTAATAACCAAATATAGGAATTATACTTTGTTGCGATATCATAAAATATAATCAGGCTTAATAATTAAATATAAGAATTATACTTTGTTGCAATATCATAGAATATCTTCTAAACTTGTAAAACTAAAAATGTTAAGGTATATTCTAATATGATACTGGCTTGTAAGCATTTAGAAAATTACTTTTGAGGTGTATTCTAATATGATATTGGCATATAACCTTTTAGTGAGCTATTCTGGGGGTATATGCCAATATGATATTAACATATAACCTTTTCCCAGTAAATTATCCTAAAAGTATATGCTAATATGGCATTGGCATGTAGCCCTTTCATAATGCTATATTATAATATCATATTTGTAGATAAGCTAGAAAATTTCCCTTCCCAAATAGTTTCTACAAAAATAAGTCCTTAAACACAAAATTAATCTAAAATATTATTATAATAAAACACTTATACATATATTTAAAATCAAATCATTCATCATCCCATTTCATTAACAAGTACATAAGCTGAAATCAATAAAGCCCTTAAATTTCATTACAAAGAAACTAAGTTTATAAATATATAAAAATTTGGATAGGTTAAGTAGATTATCTACTTACCCAATGCTTAGAGGAGATTGAAGAAAAAAGTTAGAAGCTTAACTTATTCTAATCATTGACAAATTTTTAAGATTAAAAAGGGAAATTCAAATCCCTAACTTTCTCTAAACTTTAACAAATTTTCCTTCAAAGCTTAATTCTAGAAAATCTCACCTGACTTGATGATGCATAGAAAACAATCTTGAAGCTACCTAATTAATATCCTTACCATGATCAGTGAATTAAAGATAGAAGAAGTCAAAGGAAAGGAAGAGGGAAAAACTCGACTAGAGAAAGGAAGGAAAATTAGGGAAAAAATTTGACTAATGGTTTTTAAACCATTGAAGGCATTTCTATAATTTTGATGGGTTAGTATAAATGCTTTGGAAAAATATCTCCTAAATCTCCTCCATGCATTCTAATTTTATTATAATTTTACATTAACTTATGTTTAACTTAATTCTACTTATTTTCATTTTAAAACTCTATTTTCTATAAATAACCACTTACTTTAAATGAAGTCTCAACATTCCTAGTTACTAGCACATAACATGCTAACAAATAAGTAATGAAAAATAAAATTCTAAAATACCTGGGGTGTAATACAATAGTTACCTAATTAAATTACACTACATCATTCATGAGATTATAAGAAATTATGAACATTTACAACATCAGTTGTGCAAATGATCAACATCTAAAAGAAGTATAGGTGCTAACATAAAATCACTAACCTTTTATATGTTAATGTTTAACTTAACCAACATCTAAAGGTATATTAGTGGTCATCTTGCATGAAAATTATCATATGTTAGATGTTAGTTGTTATTTCATAATTGGTGTTTAATGTACTACATATTGCTTATAAATTTCACTTGACTCTTGATTTTCAATATTTTGATGACACCTTTGTTTCCATTATTTGATTCAAAAGTTTGGTCAAATTTAAAGATAGTTTTCCTTTTATCGCATCTAATACATTTAAAAATAATATGGATCTTATCAAAGATTTGCCTTTCCAATATATCTAGTTTCACAGTGTGATAAGGATCCTTCAATAAAAACTTGAAATATCAGAGGAGGCAAATCCTTTGACAAGAATTTTAGCAATGTGCTAGGTGAAATGGAATGAAAGCTATCCTTATATTGAATCCACACTTCTAAATTGGTAATAAAGGTAAATATATTGCCTAAACTTAGTAACGGATTCTTCCTATACTTTCACTTCTCTACGAGCAAGACCTCCCTCCATAGTGATTAAGCATAGAAAAGCCTAGTTCTTTAATTTTTTCTATTATTTCAATATGATAACAAATTGAGTTATTGGGCTCTTTTGTGCTTAATTACTATGAAAGGAGACTTTCTTCATAGAAAAGTGGGGGAATACATATACCGAATATAATAGACATAATACTTTTAGTCACCTGCATCATCCAACTCAAAAGCTTTCAAGTAATATGAAAATTAATATAATTCTAGTCAATAAAAAAATTGAAAGCAAGGATAAGACAATGTATTTGTTGATGTAACAATGTATATATAATAAAAAAAACTAATTGTTTATTATATTTGTCGATGTAATGATGTATATATAAATAAATTGCAAAATATATTTTTATAGTTGTTTATTTTACACTTTTTCACATATTTCTTTGTTTACTTTCTCTAATATTTATGTTTGGTTTTGTGTTTGAATGACTCTTTTTTTGTTATAAATAGAACATATATGACATTTGAAAAATGAGATAAAAACAACTCTTTATCTATTCAAAACATTTAAAAATAACTTTTTTTAGTTGTCATCTTTGATCTAAAATTTCAAATATCTTGATATTCTATAATAAAAAAATAAAGAAATCATGTCAATTTTTTTTAAACCAATGTCTTTACTTTAGGATATTAGTGTGTTATAAAAAATTGATGTAGGAAATAAGGTATTTCACATTTAGATGCAATTTTGGTTATATATTGGAAACAATGTCGATTCGTAATAAAATTGATGTTGGAAATATATTCAAATAATTTTTTTTATCTAATTTAACATATTAATTTTTTTATTCAAAATCAATGAGGAAAGTAATAAAAATAATAATTTGTTAATTGACATGTTATATTCAACCGTTATCATTTTAAACATAATGCATTAGATATTAGACATCAATTTTAGTACACAATAGACATGGAAAAGGTAATTATATCATTTTTATTTTCAAAGAATTTATCAAAATAAATGTAAGAGTTGAAATAGATGGTAATCTTTACTTTAGCACCAAAGTGTAAAGCATGAAATGAGAGCATATTCTCACAAGATTCATTATGCCCTAAGGATATATTCCCATTAAAGCTCAACAAAGCTTACATTCAACTTATAATTTAGCCCTAACTTGTTGAATTTTTCTTCTCACTATTAAGGTATATTCAAATGCCTTATTTTTTTCTCAAAATCTAAATAAGAACGTTTTGATATTATGATTGTTTGTCTCTATATTTATTTGGATTTTATACGTTTGATTTTATTTTTTAAAATTTTAGGTGGTGTGGGTCATTACAAAAAAATAGTGATTAGTAATAGAAAAATTCATAATTAAAAATATAGTAATGGATAATAAGACATAAGTAAATAGTGAGTTATTAATTCAATTAGAAATGAAATTTTGTTATCCATTAGTATTTCCATTAATAATTTTATGAGCTAATGATGAACAAAATAAATAATGGATGGAATCAATGATGCCTTTATCCGTTGTTATTACTGATAGATTATCTATCACTGATTTGGAATTTAGTGACAACATTATTCATTGGTATAATCCTAATTTAGTAATGCAATTTTTCATCATTAATTTTAATTTATTAGTAATTCTATCACTAAACTAAGAAATTCTTGCAAAATCAGCAGTGTCATATTCAAAAACTAACCAATAATTTAAGATATATTTGTCAATGTGCTATCTATTTATGTAGCAAACATTTTCTAAGCTAAACATCAAACATTTCTTCAATGATCAAAATTTATAATTTCTAAACCTTATCTTGAATTAAATGTTCAAATCAAATTTCACAAAATAAAATTGAATGTGAATATTTTATTTTTATAACATTAAAAATAATAAAAATCAAAGGAATTCAATATAAAAAAATCACATAAATGTATATATATAAAAAGGAACACCTTTGTCAACTAACTCTTTGCATCTCACTAGTGGTCATCTTTTGAGTGCTCATATCTCTAATTAGTTAGCAGTAATTATTGTCGAAAAAGGAGGAAGTGGTCCTCTCTAACTTATCGAACAATACTCTAATATTGTGCTAATTTTCCTCAATTAGTATTAATCAGCAACTTGCTATTCCTAGGCTACCATCCTTTCTTGGTAAACCTTAAGCTTCATACACTATTGTTGGATGGCATTTTACAGCTCTTCTAACTCAAGTTATAAGGAAAAGCATAGTCATAATAGATAATAGCCCTATAACCTTGCATGCCTTCAATATTATGTCATAAATGAGGTGCTTTTTATTTAGGCTACTAATTATTTCCATTTACAATGAGGTCTCATTAACTTATGTAAACCTATCATGATCCTCAATTGATCCCTTAGAGGATTGCGCATTTATTATCCCAGAGAACTTGGCCTATAAAATTAAATTTGAAGGTTAACACTTATGATATAGAAAAACATAAAATATAATTCATATTTGACATAGAAATTAAATCTTAACTAGGTCCTCTTGACTTTTTCATCTATAAATTGATATGTGCTTTTTAGAGTCACATAAGTATAAGTGCACAAGAAAACCTCCTCGCCAATAAACATCCAACTGAGGCTAGCTGCCTAGAAATTTACGTACAAACAAAAAAGTAAGTAATAAAATTAACAAATTAATGCTAGAATGAACTTTTAACTAAGGGTAAAATTCATAATCTTTCTCTTGTACTCTAATATGAAAATGGAATTGTTAGTGTACATGTTCCTTTTAGTAATAAATGTTTAGTTTCTTTTGTTAAATTTTTTCTTTAGCTTAAAGTCAGTATTTTCAACCCACTTTTACTTATAGGCCTAAAAAAATTTTGTTAAGCATATATTTAGGCTTCTTTGGTAAACCTATCCTTGCTTGATCCATCATATCCCTCTAATTAGATATAAATTTATAGGCAAAATTTCTTTTTATCAAAAGCACATTCTTGGGCCACCACTTGTATGTAACTTGTAAAGCATTAAATAATTGAAGTCAAATACTAATAATTGTTAAATTAAAATATAAATGCAAATATATGATAATATTATACCTTAAATTTACCTACTAATCCTTAAACTAATTGGCTTTAAGGTTTTCAAAGATACTAGTGCAAGTGAGGGTCACCTTTTTAAAATGTGCCTGCACCACTCTTACTATGTACTTGATGAGACCATAGGCAAATACAACAATTAACCTATAGCCAAATTCAACCAAATACAATAGTGCAAAATTAACATAAATATTGAATAATAGTAATTAATACAAATAAATTGTTAAAAGTTAATTAACTAGTACAACTTAACTTTAACAATAATCATATTATTGAATGTAAACCAATATCTACAAGTCACCTTCTAAATGCACATAAATTTGGTCATTAATTGGGTTTTTACCTCAAAGCCATACTAATGGTTAATGGTTGGGTGCTCTGTAATTTGCTAGGTGGGGTTCTAAGTAGTAGACTAGGAAAGGCCCTCATAAACAAAGAGGAAAGCTTGTAACTCTTGCCTAGTTAATAGCAGTGACATTTATGGTCTTATGGTAACTGCTAGTACTATAGGTGTTGCTATTGTGGAACTTAAAGTAGTCAAAGATGATAGAGTTGTAAAGTTAGTATAGTGAGCTTTGAGTTCATGGCTACCACCTTTGGTGAAAGTGAATTTACTTACTCCACATAATAAGAATATATTACCTTATACCATTTAACAAATGAAACAACTAAGGTGAATAACTTATAAATTTGTATAAATTTTTTCCAAACAAACATTAAAATTAACAAAAATTTACCAAATTCCTTTCTTGTCATGTTAAGATTGCAAATAGCAAATAACGAATAAGAAACAATAAGCTTTATCTAAAACTTATGATCTATAACTAATTTGATATATAAGTAATTTCATACATTCACTCATACACACTAAAAAATACAATCTTTTCCTATTATTTTAAGATTGCAAATTTGCAATAATAATACTATTGCTACTGAAATCTCGAGACTTGATATATGAATGAGGAAGTAATAAATTATGTATTAGCAATTTATACATTAGTTGCTTTATACTATTTTTCTTTGAAGGTAATTTGTCCTCTCATGTGGCTTGAATTTACATCATTCAAGCAACTCTTAATATTTCAATTTATGTATAATTTATTTATATTTTACATATTTTTTATTCATAAACCTAATAAAATGCTTACATAACTTTCTTGTAACTATTAGAAGTCCTTATTTGTATATACACCACCTAACAAAATTTGTTAAAATGAAAATGGTTATTAGATTTCAATATTATAGGCACAAATTAGACTAAATAAGGTGAAGGATGCTAGAAAACCTAAGCTAGAGTTTCTCAAAACAAACATGTAATAGGGTCTAATTTAAAGGATTAATATTGCAATAACCATATCATTCTCTTCCTTTTAAAAAGCACAATCATTTAAAATATATGTTCATCTTTAAAACTTAACCATTGCATTAAATAAACAAAATTCATTAGCAATATATAATCAAGCTTGTTTTATTGTATAAATAAAGCTAGCAATGGCTTTCATAAAAGAATATTATCTAACACACATATGAAAATAACATTTATAGCTAAATGAAAATTTTATATTTCATTAATTTGGAGAACAATGAAATAAAGAGAGATTCAAGAATAACTAAATTTTTTTATTAATTTGATTTAAAGCCAATATTTTTTCAATATAATTTCAATCTTTAGTTAATTTCTTGCTAACTTTCAATGACATAAAAAAGGATAATATCTTTACTATTTTGTCAAAACTATTAGCAAAATAAGAGAAATAGAGGAATTGCTAAGACATATGTTCACAAACTTTAAGGCTTGATTATCAACTAAAGAATCTAGAAGATACAATTCCACTCCTTCCAAAAGAAAATTAAAACTTAGGAAAAATACAAGATAATCATTTCACCTTATATTCAGCATAAGCAAAAAATTTTAGATAATTTTAAATTTAATTTGTATGTCAAATTGAACATGAAAAGGGTATGAAGTTAGATAGAGGTTTATTGATATATAGGCAAATTGCACAATCAAACTAATTTACAAACAACTAATAATAACAAATTACATTATCAAATAAATTCCTCATAACCAATCCATATTTTTTTTTAATTTCTAAAATCCTAGCAGCAAATTATACAAAATTGAAAAGAAAACAAAATATAACAAAGAGCGGAAAAATATGAGTAATGCTAGTCTAGGATGCTATAGGCTTAAATCTATGCCTATCTTAAAGCCCTTCCAAATTTTAAAAGCTATAGTTGTTAATCTTTTCTCGCATACTCAACATTGTGAATTAGTCTTGCTTCTTAAGATAGGTTAAGAGTAAAGTTAAATTTGATTTTCTAAAAAAATTAGAAATAGAAAGGTCAACTTCCATTTCGCTTACATAAGAATTTAAATTATGGTTCAAATCATGTAATGTAGTAACAATGTTACAACTGTAGCAAGAAAACAACAACATTTTAGATTGAACTCAAGTTACATTTATTGTTATTTTTTGAATAAAGAATATGCAATTTTTCAATGCTACATAGCAATTACATTTTTTAGTTTCTAAACCTTTCTTAGACTATACTAAATTCCACATCACAATTAATTATAAAAACTTTACCATGGGGTTATCCTTAATACAACTATATATGTAACAAGTCTTCAAAATCTAGACATTTCTTAGATTATACTAAATTCTATATCACATTTTTCATCTAAAGTAAAACATTTGTAGAAAACATAAACCTTAAAAGTAATAAAATTGAAAACAACTTAAAATGCAACTAATTAAATAAAACTTAACAATTAGAATGGAGTTTACCTAGATGTAGAGCTAAAAATAGCTAAAGTAGTCGGCAAAAATGGATGTAAAATGATAAAGAGTAGTAAGCAATAACAAAAAGGCAAAGAGAAAAAGGAAAGTGAGGGATTAGTGTTAAGATTTAATATAAGTTTCGATTCAGCAATAGATTACTCCATCCCACGTTACTAACCCATTTTAATGAAATAATGCCTTTTCAATTAGTAATAAATTTAGTGACAGATTATAAGACATTAATCATTAATTTTCAAAATAAAGGAATCATTGAACTACCAAATAAAATTTTGAACTTTTGTGCATTAATCTATTGTTAAATCCATTGATAATTCAAAACATTATTTTTTATTTTGTTACCAATTTTATTTGTAAAATTTATTGATAGATATTGATATGAAACTAATTTTAAGTTAGAATATTCTATAAATTAAAAAATTTAGCGACAAATGTTCCAACACTTATCATTAATTCCATAACATTCATCACAAAAATATAACGTAAATTTAGGGCTTGTAGACCCATTTACTAATGATAATTTTATCACTAATATCCATCATTAAATATAGTTTTTCTTCTAGTGGGTGTTGATATATGCATATGAACTTTATTAAAATCCTTATATTGTTCTCATGTTAGCGTTTATTTGTAGATATCTCTTGTGTATTTATTACATGAGATTTAGATTGGATAGTTATGGATTATAGATGCATGCATGCTCATTAGATAAGCCTTGAATATACTAAGAAGGTTAAGAAGTTTTTAAAATTTGTTATAGGCCTAAAAAAGAAAATTATTAATGAGCTCATCAAGTGTTCTTGTGCCATATATATGTATGTTAGAATGCTCAATCCAACAGGGATAAAAATATATTTATTTTTTTTTATAGTATTGACCAAAGGTACATACAATAAATATAACATAAGGAAAGTAAGTTTTTTAGCTCTTCTCATACCTAGGAGGCAAGAAAGTCTACAAAATGACAACATTGACATGGGATTAGATGATCGGTTAAAGAAAATGGTGCATGATGTTTAAGATAGTTTCATTTAACTCCTGTAAATCTTTAATAGTTTGTTGAATGATATGGAAAAGCCTTTGTATTAAGATGCACCAAATTAATTTAATTATCTATTATGCTAAGATTATTCAACTTAGAGGTAGGGAATAGTTGGAATGACAAAAGTTTTACGTCATTACTGCAATTATTAAAAAAAATACTTCCTAAAAGAAATGAGTTAACAGATCATACTTATAAGGCTAAGAAAGTTATGTACAAAATAGGTCTGAAGTATAAGAAGATGTATGCTTGTCCTAATAATTGCATACTATACTGAAAGAAGCATAACAATTTAAATAAGTGTTTAAAATTTAAGGCATCACATGATAAACTAAGGAAGAATGATAACATTAATAATAAAAAATTTTCAATTAAGGTATTATGGTATCTTCTAATAATACTAAGGTTTAAATGAATATTTACTAATGCTAGGGATGCTAGGGACTTAACATAGTATATGGATCAAAACCATTTGATAGTAAGCTTCAACATTTAATTGATTTTTCTTAATGGTAAACAACTAATATATTGTTTCTTACATTTGGTTATGAGCTAAGAAACTTTAGACTTATACTTTGCATCAATGGAATGAACATTCCTAATAACATGAGCAACAAATACAATATATGGCCCATTATGTTGGTGATATATAATCTGCCTCCTTGGTTATGCATGAAGTACAAGTACATCATATTTCCTTGTTAATTTTAGGTCCTAAATAATCAAAAAATGACATAGATGTCTTTTTAGCACCGCTTATTGAAGACTTAAAGATAATGTGAGAAGATGATGTATTTATCTTTGATATATATAATCATAAGTCTTTTGTTTTACATGACATACTTTTTTGTATAATCAATGACTTTTAACATATGATAACTTATTTAAGTGCAAGGTTAAAGGGCACAAAATATACCCTATTTATGAAAATGGTATTAGTTCTTCTTAATTGAAACATAAAAAGAAGACAATGTATTTCAGTCACTAAAAATTTCTACCTCATTCCTATCAATAGTGTAGGTTAAGGAAAGTTTTCAATGGGTTACGATAAGAAGTAATAGCTCCAATACCTTTAATTGAAGATAAGGTTTATCAATAGTTTAGAAATATTAATATCATTTTTGATAAATCCTACAAACTTATAGGTGGAAAGACCTCATGAAAAAAAGGTCTTTATTTTTTAATCTTTTATATTACAAAAAGTTGCTTATGATACATGACATTGATGTCATACACATAAAGAAAAATATTTATGATAGTTTTGCTAGAACATTATTAAATATACTAGAGAAAAGAAGGGATGGAGTTAAAACTATGTTAAACTTGGTTAAAATATCCATTCGAAGAGAACTTGCACTAGAAATAAGGTGTTAATATATATATCTTCCGTTAACTCGTCATAATCTATCTAAAAATGAGAAGACAAGTTTTTGGGAGTGACTAACTAGTGTTAAGGTAACATTAAGATATTCTTCAAACATGAAAACCCTTGTCTTAATGAAAAAAAATTAAAGTTTGTTAATTTGAAGTCTTATTATTGCTATACTCCAATATAACAAGTGTAATTAGTGGCTATTCATTTGATCTTATTGAAACATGTTAGACATGTTATTACTAGATTTTATTTCTTCTTTGGTGCAATACGTAGTAAGGTCATTGACCATGAAAAGTTAGATGACTTACAAGGAGAAGTTATGGTTACATTGTATTAACTTAAAATGATCTTCCCACATTCCTTTTTTAACATTATAGTACAGTTAGTTCAATCTGGTGAGAAAGGTAAAACTATATGGGCTAATTTACTTAAGATGGATATACCTATTTAAGCAATATATGAAATTCTAAAAGGGTATGTCAAGAATTAACATCAATCAGAGAGATGCATTGTCAAAAGCTACATTACTAAGGAGATGATCGAGTTTTGTAGTGACTACTTGTCAAATATTAAGGCTATTAGACTTTTAAAGTCTTATCATGAAGAATTACAAATAAAGGCACATTGGATACTCTGTTAGGAATTCGGATTATCATATGCAGCGAAAATTCAAAATTTGATCCGAATTCTACCTAGGATCCATGCAAAAAACATAAATCAATGATTAGGATTTTACCTATTGGGCAATCGTGTTTTTACTAATCAAAACTTGAGAGCGGATGAATCAAACACCGGCTGGAAGGTACAGCGTCTCTACGATATCCACACGAAGTGAACAATGACCTCTCACCCTCCACGAATCTGCTAGGATGCATTTTTCTCTCTAGGAATTAGGATTAGATGTTTTCTGAGTGATTTAGGATTTGTATGAAAGCTTTGAGCGTGTTGTTAAAGTGCTACCCTCAAGCCCCTTTTATAGAACTTAGGCAAGCCATAATCCTAGTCCAACTAGGATAATGCTTCCAAAATCCTAATCACATTTAACAACTCATCTTATCCTTATCCTAGAGATAATGAGGAGAGATAGGACTTATATATTAATTATCTAATATTAGATAATAATATAATCTCATAATATAAATATCTTAATATTAGATAATTGCATATAGTTATCAAATATCAAAATAATATTATCTCATAATATATTTATTTAATATCTGATAAGATAATTATTTGATATTATTTTAATATCAAATAATATCACATAATATATATATATTACATGAATTTATTATTCTTAATAATATATATATACACGAAAATAAGTCCAATTAATTGGATATTAATATAATTAAAGTTTAATTAATTATTATCTTATTCCTACTCCTTTTGTGTGACCCTGTAGGTTCTTACTACGTTGACAATGACTTATTATTGAGTCATAGACAGTAAGCGGTATCTAGCAATACATCACTGCCACTCAAGTAGTAAGAATGTCTATGATTTGACATCCACCTAATACATGATCAACGTTTTGCATCATAACCCTTTTGTAATAATATCCAAATTGAACTAGAGGCATGGAATGTGTTATCATCGTCAATGTTCAATTTTATATTTCTTGATACTGAGTAGACTTAAAATAAATGATTAATATCACATATTAATTCAATTGAGCATGGCTATGCATTTCTAAGTCTCACTCAATCAAGGGGCCCAATGATATTTCTTTTTTATACAAGAGTAACAAAATTTCATCTACATCACTCATTTTTCTCTGCACGATTTATGACACACCCAATCAATGCCTTACTTGTCATCCTAATTAAAGGTGACATAGGATAATATTAAAGTGAGTAATTCCTCATGTAGGGAACTGTAGTGACTTTAGGTCAAAGGTTTATGTGTATTTGTGATCATATGAGAATAACTTATGACACGTCTATCCATGCAATATTCTCATAGTGGGTCAGTCCAGTACATTGTTCACTAGCAATGTACTTATATATTGACTTGATATCATATATCCATGATTCGTAATCATCAGTCACTATACATGCTAGTCTTGATGTATTATTACTATCTTTTTCGTAATAATACTTGACTAGGGACATTTTAGGAATAGCAAAGCTATTCCAAGGATAATTATTATATTAAGTTATAAATTGTGCATAATAAAAATAAAATTATAAAAATAAAATATAATAATTAAATTACCTAAAATAAAACATAATACATTGTGTATAACTTCAATCATCTATATGATTGGTTCTAGGACACACACCAACAATCTCCCACTTGGACTAGAGCCAATCACTCATGTATCTAATACCAAGTGACATAGTATGACCATCATGTTTTTTCTGCGCTAAAGGCTTTGTCAGTGGGTCGGCGATATTATCATCAATTGGTACTTTGCATATCTTCACATCTCCTCTATTGATGATTTCTCGAATGAGATGGAAACGCCTAAGTATATGTTTGGATCGCTGGTGAGATCTGGGTTCCTTGGCTTGTGCAATAGCTCTATTGTTGTCACAATAGAGATCCACTGGATTTACAATGCTATGAACAACGCTAAGTTTAGTAATGAGCTTTTTGATCCAAATAGCCTCTTTTAACCCATCAGATGCAGCAATATACTCAGCATCTGTAATAGAGTCGGCCACTATTTCCTACTTTGAACTCTTCCAGCACACAGCACCACCATTTAGGCTAAATACATAACCTGACTGCGATCTAAAGTCATCCTTGTCGGATTGGAAACTGGCATCAGTGTAACCTTTTACAACAAGTTCTTCCTCTCCTCCATATATTAAAAATGAATCCTTAGTCCTTCTTAAGTACTTAAGGATATTCTTAACGACAGTCCAGTGAGGTTCACCTGGATTTGACTGGTACCTGCTCGTCATACTTAAAGCATACGAGACATCAGAACGAGTACATATCATGACATACATGATAGATCTAATTGCTGATGCATATGGTATCTTATTCATGTGGTCCTTCTCATCTTGTGTCAAAGGACACTGAGCTTTGGACAAATTTATGCCATGCGACATAGGCAAAAATCCTCTTTTAGATTCTTGCATGTTAAACTATTTTAACACTTTATCTATGTATGTACTCTGACTTAGGCCAAGCAATTTTCTTGATCTATCTCTATAGATCTTAATACCTAGTATATAGGTAGCTTCACCTAAGTCTTTCATCGAGAAATAATTCCCTAACCAAGTCTTTACTATTTGTAGTGTAGGGATATCATTTCTGATGAGTAGTATGTCATCCACATACAATACAAGAAAAATAATTGTGCTCCCACTAACCCTTTTGTAAACACAAGATTCATCTTCATTTTTTATGAAACCAAATTCTTTGATTGCCTCATCAAAATAAAGATTCCAACTCCGTGAAGCTTGCTTTAATCCATAAATGGATTGTTGTAGCTTACATACCTTTCCAGCAGTTTCAAGAATGACAAAACCCTTGAACTGTGTCATGTACACATCCTCGAGGAGCTTTCCATTAAGAAAAGCAGTTTTGACATCCATCTGCCAAACTTCGTAATCATAAAAAGATGCAATAGCAAGCAAAATCCGGATGGATTTAAGCATGGCAACTGGGGAATAGGTCTCATCATAGTCTATACCATGAACTTGCCTATAACCTTTTGCGACTAATCATCCTTTAAAGGTTTGCACGTTACCATCCATGTCGATTTTCTTCTTGAAAACCCATTTGCATCCAATGAGTTTTACCCCTTCAGGTGGATCAACTAAAGTCCATACTTGGTTAGTATACATGGAATCCATCTCATATTTCATAGCCTCAAGCCACTTCTCAAAGTCTGGCCCTTTTATAGCTTCTTGGTAAGTTGTAGGCTCATCTTGATCCATGAGCAAAACATCACCATTTTGAATTACAAGAAATCCATATCTCTCGGGCTCATGACGTATCCTACTAGACTTACGTAGGCCTTGTGTTACTTAAGCTAGTCCCTGATCCACAACATCTTATGGTCTTTTTTCAAGCTTTATTATAGGTTCAGTGTTACTTTGTGAATCTCACACTTCTTCAATTTCTACTTTTCTCCCACAGTTTTTCTTAAGGATAAATTCTCTTTCCAGAAAAATATCAGTTCGTGCGATAAACACTTTGCCTTCACTAGGATTATAGAAATAGTATCCCTTAGTTTCCTTAGGATACCCTACAAAGTAGCACTTGTCCAATTTGGGTCCAAGCTTATCAGAAACTTAATGTTTTACATAGGCCTTGCAACCCCAAATCTTCATAAAAGACAAGCTGGGACATTTCCCAGTCCATATCTCATATGGAGTCTTTTGAACTGTTTTAGAGGGAACACAATTGAGCGTAAAAGCAGCTGTCTCTAGAGAATGCCCCCAAAAGAAAATTGGAAGATCTATATGACTCATTATAGATCGTACCATGTCTAACAAGGTACGATTCCTCCTTTCTGAAACACCATTCCATTATGGCGTTCTAGGTGGAGTGAGTTGTGATACTATACCACACTCCTTTAGATAGTCATCAAATTCTTGGCTTAAGTATTCTTCACCTCGATCTGATCGAAGTGTTTTAATACTTTTACCAAGTTAGTTTTGCACTTTATTCTTAAATTTCTTGAACTTTTCAAAGGATTCTGATTTGTGTTTCATAAGATACACATATCCATATCTACTGAAATCATCAGTAAATGTAATGAAGTACTAGAAACCTCCTCTAGCAGGTGAACTAATAGGTCCACATACATCAGTATGTATGAGACTTAATAGATCATTAGCCCTTTCACTGTGTCCAGTGAATGGTGTTTTAGTCATTTTTCCTAGCAAACAAGATTCGTATATTTCATATGATTCAAAATTAAATGAATCCAAGAATCCATCCTTATAAAGCTTGGATATGCGCTTCTCATTTATATGGCCCAAACGACAATGCCAGAGATAGGTTGGATTTAAATCATTTGATTTAAATCGCTTAGTGTTTATGTTATAGACAGGCATTTCAAGATCAAGAATATAAAGCCTATTGAACATTTGTGCAATGCAATAAAACATTTTATTTAAATAAACTGAATAACTTTTGTCCTTTATTATAAATGAAAAACCTTTCTTGTCCAAACAAGAAACAGAAATAATATTCCCGCTGATAGCAGGCACAAAATAACAATCCTCTAATTCTATTACTAAACCAGAAGGTAAAGATAGATAATATGTCCCTACAGCTAGCGCAGCAACTCTTGCTCCACTGCCAACTCGTAGGTCCACTTCGCCTTTAGCTAGAGTTCTACTCCTTTGTAGTTCCTGCACATTTGTACAAATGTAAGAATCGTATCCGGTATCTAATACCCAAGATGTAAAAGTTGAAACATTAATTTCTATAACATAGATACCTGAAGCGAAAATCTCACTTCCCTTCTTCTTTTTTAGATTTTCCAGATAGACCTTGCAGTTTCTTTTCCAATGTCCGGTTTGACCACAATGGAAGCATGTCCCTTCCTTAGCCACACCTCCTTTTGGTTTCAGTGCAGAGGATTTAGACTTGGGGTTGCCTTTGGATTTGGAATCCTTCTTGTTTTTGCCCTTGTCTTTTCCTTTGCCTTTGCCCTTTTGAACCATCATTATGGTATTAGGCTTAGTCTTTTGCAAATTTTGTTCAGCAGTTCTTAACATGCTTAACAATTCTGACAGTGGTTTGTCAATTTCATTCATGTTGTAATTCATGATAAATTGACCATAACTCTATGGCAACGATTGCAGAATTAAGTCAGTGGCCAACTCTTGACCTAGTGGAGCACCCAATCTCTCAAGGTTCTCAACATATCCAATCATTTTGAGTACATGAGGCCCAACAGGGTTTCCTTCTGCCAGTTTGCACTGAAACAAGGCTTTTGTCACCTCAAACCTCTCATGCCAAGATTGACCTTCATAAAGCTTCTTAAGATGCTCAAGCATGTCATAAGCTTCCATGTTCTCATGTTGCTTCTGAAGCTCAGAGTCCATGGTAGCCAACATGAGACAACTGATATCTAATACGTCATCATAATGCTTCTTATAAGCATCCTTTTGAGCTCGAGGGGTAGTAGCTTCAGGTTCCTCTAGGACATATATTTTGCGCTCATATTTGAGGACTATCCTTAAATTCCTGTACCAGTCCAGGAAGTTTGTTCCATTCAGTTTGTCCTTCTCAAGGATCGATCGCAGTGATAAGTTATTTGATGTATTAGCCATTGTTATCTACGACATAAATATGCAAAGTAAGTATTAAATTTAAAACATTTAATAAGGTCTTTTATTAAATGTACCTCCCACTATTTCATTCAAATTGATAGCCCTCACTATTAATTTGGAAAGTCATATTGTTTAAGCTTTCTAGTGGGCCAAGATCCATATTTCACCAAGCCTTAAGTTAGCTTTGGCTAATCACTTAAAACTTAGTTATTTAGGTAAGCAACACTTGCCAATTGTATCATATACAACTCTTAAATAGTTGGGGTGAACAACACTTGTTCTAGTCCATCTTATAAACTAAAGCCTAACTCTATGCCTCTAGGTCTCAATCCTATTAAGATATCCTAATTAAGTCGGACCCAATATTTGACATTCGGATATCACTATTATCCAATCGCATCTCACCAAGATAAACGAGGTACCTTGCTTTGGCAAACCTACCTTATGTCGATCGAGGCCTTGATAAGTGCCAAACATTGGAAGGCATCATTAATTATTACTGACTTAATATTTTAGATGAGGAATTTTAATTATTATCAGATCTCACTATAACTAGCCTATTTATTCATGCAATATATCTAGCATATCTCATATATCATATAAAGTAAATGAATAAAATAGACTACTATATATCATATATCATGCAATGAATAGAACTATCACATAGTAAGAACACATTCTATCACATAATAAATGCATGCTCATCAATATCATCACATAATAAAGAAATCAAAATGTCACATAGTATGGCCCCAAAATTCTATTTTCTAATGACATTCCTAACTAACTCCTTAGCTTCTTCTTATCCCATATCTCCTTAGCTTCTCCTTATTCCAAGCCAAGAATACTCCATTGCAATTACAATTTTACAACAGAAACCCCGAGTTACATTCAGGGGGAATTGAGATGAGAAGAGAATATACATTAAAGAAATAGAGGAAGACACGACACGCAGGTCGTATTTTAAAATCCATCCATTAAAAACTCCAAGGGCCATACTATGCAATACATTCATGCATCATATATAATAATTGCTAAGAAATATATGTAACCAAGATAAGCAGAATGATTGACATATATATTTGATAACATTATCATCATAAAAAATCATGTTCTAAAATAGCGTCTTAAGAACAAAAACAATTTTTGAATGCTATGCAGAGTTAGCACAGTGGTCTCGCTAGCTGATTAGCGAGCGGGGGTTAAGGGGGTAGAGCCCCTCAGGCCAAAAATTGAATTCATCTAACATTCAAATTTTAATTCAATTTGCCAACAATTGACACACCCCAAGTCGAACAATTCGACTATATGATTGACATTCAAATCATAGTTTAAAATTAGGATTTACATCCAAACACTTTGAATAATTTTAATCATATCAATACAAATCCAGCCGAGTTTAAATTAAAGCATACATATACCTTATAAACCAAATTCAATCTTAACGAATTTAAACAAGTCTTTACAGATTTAGAATTAATCATATTAATTCTATGTTGACTAGGTTATATGCTATTAAACACAGAGAACATCACATATTCAGAACAGATTCATGGGCTTATCATTTGAAAAACTCAGAATTACGCATAAAATAGATTTGAATATGAAGCAGAAAAACGCATGATCATATTCATACAATTAATCTCATTAATTGATAATCAGATTCAAAATTCAGATCATATGTATCACATATATATTTATGAAATCATAACCATACACGAGTTTGCATATATCTCATATATATCTAGTTTAAACAGAAACTAATTTGATATTAATTTATCACATAAACATTCAACAAAACGTGTAAATTCTGATTTAAACCGAAATAGATTTGACATGTATTTATCATATAAATATTCATCAAAGACGGTAAAACACATAATCAGAACTATGTTTTTACAAGAAGCTCTGATACCACTGTTAGGAATTTGGATTATCATATGCAGCGGAAATTCAAAATTTGATCCGAATTCTACCTAGGATCCATATAAAAAATATAAATCAATGATTAGGGTTTTACCTATTGGGCACTCGTGTTTCTACTGATCAAAACTTGAGAGCAGATGAATCAAATGCCGGCCAGAAGGTACAACGTCTCTATGGCATCCACACGGAGTGAACAACGACCTCTCACCCTCCACGAATCTGTTAGGATGCGTTTTTCTCTTTAGGAATTAGGATTAGATATTTTCTGAGTGATTTAGGATTTGTATAGAAGCTTTGAGTGTGTTGTTAAAGTGTTGCCCTCAAGTTCCTTTTATAGAACTTAGGCAAGCCATAATCCTAGTCCAACTAGGATAATGCTTCCAAAATCCTAATCACACTTAATAACTCATCTTATCCTTATCCTAGAGATAATGGGGAGAGATAGGACTTATCTATTAATTATCTAATATTAGATAATAATATTATCTCATAATATAAATATCTTAATATTAGATAATTGCATATAGTTATCAAATATCAAAATAATATTATCTCATAATATATTTATTTAATATCTGATAAGATAATTATTTGATATTATTTTAATATCAAATAATATCACATAATATATATATATTACATGAATTTATTATTCTTAATAATATATATATACACGAAAATAAGTCCAATTAATTGGATATTAATATAATTAAAGTCCAATTAATTATTGTCTTATTCCTACTCCTTTTGTGTGACCATGTAGGTTCTTACTACGTTGACAATGACTTATTATTGAGTCATAGACAGTAAGCGGTATCTAGCAATACATCACTGCCACTCAAGTAGTAAGAATGTCTATGATTCGACATCCACCTAATATATGATCAACGTTTTGCATCATAACCCTTTTGTAATAATATCCAAATTGAACTAGAGGCATGGAATGTGTTATCCTCGTCAATGTTCAATTTTATATTTCTTGATACTGAGTAGACTTAAAATAAATGATTAATATCACATATTAATTCAATTGAGCATGGCTATGCATTTCTAAGTCTCACTCAATCAAGGGGTCCAAGAATATTTCTTTTTTATATAAGAGTAACAAAATTCCATCTACATCACTCATTTTTCTCTGCACGATTTATGACACACCCAATCAATGCCTTACTTGTCATCCTAATTAAAGGTGACATAGGACAATATTAAAGTGAGTAATTCCTCATGTAGGGAACCGTAGTGACTTCAGGTCAAAGGTTTATGTGTATTTGTGATCATATGTGAATAACTTATGACACGTCTATCCATGCAATATTCTCATAGTGGGTCAGTCCAATACATTGTTCACTAGCAATGGACTCATGTATTGACTTGATATCATATATCCATGATTCGTAATCATCAGTCACTATACATGCTAGTCTCGATGTATTATTACTATCCTTTTCGTAATAATACTTGACTAGGGGCATTTTAGGAATAGCGAAACTATTCCAAGGATAATTATTATATTAAGTTATAAATTGTGCATAATAATAATAAAATTATAAAAATAAAATATAATAATTAAATTGCCTAAAATAAAACTTAATACATTGTGTATAACTTCAATCATCTATATGATTGGTTCTAAGACACACACCAACATACTCGAGTAGTAAGCATAAGTTTAGAAATATGTAACTAGGCATACCTTTACATTTTGCATAATAGTGATTAAGTTCAATCTTACTTGAAATGGATATACCTTTTTGAATGATATAAAATCCTAAAAAAGCATTTCAAGAATCAACATTGATAAAAAAAAATGTATTATCAAAGGCTACATTATTTAGGAGATGACTGACTTTTGTAATGACTACTTATTAAATGCTAATGCTATTAGACTTTTAAAGTCTTATTATGAAGGATTACAAATAAAGGCATATTAGGTACCTAGGTGGTGAGCACAAGTCTTAAAATATGTATCTAGGTGTACCTTTACATTTTACATAATATTAATAAAATTCAACCTTGTGTGTATGAGCATATAACTTTTATCAAGGAACTAAATTGCAAAAAGATAGTGATTCTAAATTGAATATAATTAATTATTTTTTGATTGGTTCTAAAGCCAAGGTCATTTTCAGATGGTGTAAGGACCAAATATTATTTTTAAAACCATAAAATAATTGGTGCATAGGTTATGCATAGAGGTTATCTTTGGATATGATATTAATGATTATTCTTTTTATATAAAAGCCCAAGATGAAATGAGTACCATGCAAAATAGTAAAGTTGTATTAGTGCTCAAGTGATGCATGTGAGTAGTTTTAAAAATAGGAACCTTATCCATGCTAATATGTCATACATGGGGTCATTAAGGACATTTTGAAACTTGACTATGTTATGTTTAGATGCTTGTGTTTCAATATAAATGGATTAAAAATAAAAATGGCATTTAGGTTAATTAGTTAGGGTTCATATTGGTGGATCTTACTAAGAAAAGTCACAAAGGGAAGCTGTTCATAATGACATTCTACAAATCTATTTAATAAAAAGTGTTATATAGCTTTACCAAGGAAAAGATAAATTGTTAATGATGGGGATAAAGAATACATAAAGGGATGATATTAAAGAAACTCTTCCTTTCTCTATATGAATACTCTCGATGGACAACAAAAGTGATGTGAAAGAGTTTTATATGCAAGATGATCAAACTAAAGGGATATGGGTTAAAGATCCTCATAAAAAATTAAAGGTAATTAGGTTTATATTTTGCTTGCTCATATTCTATGTATAATACTAATAAGTAGTATTTTATAAATTATTAGTTTTTAATACTTATTTATATATTTTAAACTTATAATATGATATAGGTTTTATATGCTAATTTTTTACTCTTCTAGTAACCATAATCTTCCTTAGGTTGGTGGTGAAAATGGTATTTCCTAACTTAATAAAAAAACATGTAACACTACTAAAGCTTAATAGGATAAGCCATGTAATAAATTTCCTTCAATAAGAACATATAGTAATAATGTTGCATTTGCAACGTTAATTATAATATACTTGTACCATTCTTTTGCCATAGTTAATTTCATAAAGAGTTTTGTTAATATCCACGTCATTAGAAGATAATGTACCTTTCTTCTTTGGTATTTAAAGGTTTTATTGTCATATTTTGCAACATATATGTATTATATGTCTTCAATTATTTGCACCTAATTATATATATGAAATTGTTACCACCAAGTTTTTATTATATTTAAGATATTATTTTTTTTTCATAAAAACATTGAGACAAGGATTGAATATTGCTATTTGTAATAATACAACTTGTAGAATAATATGGTTATTGGATTTTATAATTAGGTTCAAGTAAATATTGCTCTGAGTGTAGTGGGATTTAAAGGAGAAATAAAATATGCATAAGTTATTCTAAAAAATCATCACCCTATATTAAAATTACATATCGGTTATTTAATATAAATCGACGTACCATATAGAATTTATTAAATGAAAGGAGATTATTTTTCAATGATGGTTTACAAACTAATGTCTGATAAAAATAAACACATTGATTATTAAACTAAAAACTAATGTCACACCTTATTTTCCATATTAATTATTATTATTTTTCACATCAATTATAAAATTAATTCCTTATATTAATGATTCCAACATTATGTAAGCACTTAGCATGTTAGTTATCCTATTAAAAAATTAACACCATTATCATTTTTAATGTCGATCTAAAAATTAATGTTAAATGCATTGAACATACAATAACATTTACATATATGTCGATTAGTAAATGTTGCACTCTATTTAAAATGTATTAATTTGGAATTTATGTTATGATAAGGATAAATGTAATAACCAATATGCTATCATTTAAAATGGAATTTGCATGTGTATGAGAAAATTTATGGTAAATAATCATGAATGAAATTTTTTTATGAAAAATAATATTTAATGTGTTGTGAGATAAGAGATAGAAATTTAATGAGAAATAAGTGAAGAAAAATAAGTAAATAATAAGGTTTAAGGTTTTAAGTTATTATGAATAAGAATATGAGTATGGATGATTTTTGGGAAATATTTTAAAAAATGCCATTGGGTATTATTCCTTATTTTTAAGATCACCTATTATCTTTTCCTTTCATTTTCTTAACTCTCCTAAAGCTTGCTTCTTCTCCTCCTACTTCTTCATCTTTTCTTCTTTAAATTAAAGAAAGGAAGTATCAATTCTCTTCAAATTCTTTAACTAATCAAGGTAAGAATATTACCTTTACAAAATTTCTTCTCTATCTTCTTTTAGTTTGATGAGGATTAGAATTGTTTTGAACATAAAGGGGAATAGAAATCCTAACTTTATAAATCCTTGATTTTGGTGTGATTATAAAAGAGGCGTCAAATTTAACCTTTTAGCATCCTCTTCCATAATAAATGAGTAGATACTCTTTCTTGATTTGGTAGAATCCAAGAAATTTAAGCTTAAATGTTATATTCTTGGTTTTTATAGTTATATGAAAGCAAAGGCTTGATTGATGTGTTGATTGGTTTAATAATGGAACTAGTATTAGTGGCATAAGATTGATGTATATTTATGAATTCATGAGGGGTTTTTGTTGCATTAACAAGGTTAAAATTTTAGATAAATAGTAAAATATTTGAAGAAAATGCAAAACCTTAGGTAATAGTTGACTATGGTTCAGAATCATGTAATCTAGGTAGGCATGGTCAATTACATGGTCCATTGTAAGGTAAAGAATTATCCTCGGATATTGATAATCAACCATGAACATCTAGGATTGCTCTCTAGACACTTGTAGTCACTATATAATCAACTATAGGTATTCAGAATTGCCTTTGGACCCTAGTATTCAACTATATAATTGATTATGGATTCCAAAATTATTTTTAGGGCTTTTATAGTTAAGTATATAGTCAATTATGCCTAATGTACTTCAACATATCTTGTTCCAAAGAGGTCCAACATGAGATGTATGTTCCCTAAACATTAATATAAGATAGAATATTATAAATCCAAGTCATATATTATGACATGGAATGGAAACCCCAAATGTTATAACATATAAAATGCATTAAAAATAGGATTATTATGTTGCAATGCACTTAAAATGTGATAAGCTTGAATTCACTTATACATCTATAAGATGAAATAAGATATGTGGTCATGCATTGAGGTATGGTATTGCCATGAAAATATGATAATAATTTATGTGTAAGATTTTATCTATAATATTTCCTCCTATTTTATACCTTTTAGTATATTACATATACTTAATTTTATAGAATTAGCCTTGTTATATAATTTAGGGTTAGTTTTACAATGATTTAAAATTATTTAATTAATGCTAAATTTTTATACTATTTTAGATTTTTAACTATATCCTAAGTTTTGGATATTAGATTGGGTAATCTTTATATCTTTGAAAAGCTTAATATAAGCTCTACAATAGTTCAGATGGTTAGAAGGTTAAATTTATTAAGAATTTAAAACTCTATTTTTGTCCTAGTTGAGCCAATTTTAGTTTTTGGGTCATATTTACAGTTTAAAAGTTCAATTAAGATGAAATTAGTGTACTAAAACCTTTATAAGACCCAACCTTACAAGTTTTATATTTTGGAGTTCTATAAAATAGTGGTATTTTGGTGGTTTTATATTAAGTAGAAGTCATACCTATAAAATTTTACTGTTGTAACTCTTATAGTTTATCATTTTATAAATTAGGTTTTAAGCTTCAAATATTAGCAAAGTCCTATTCTTTGTAAGCCTATGAAGCATATGATTCAGGTCCATTAGGTTTTTTAAAAGTTAATAAGTTAGATATAAGATTTTACGCCTTCAAAAGCAAGAACACTACACACTTTAACCTTACATAATTTAGCAAAGATAACTTTTCTCTCTTTTTGAAGTTTCTTATTCTTCAGCTATGGAAGGCTGAGCTTTAGATTAATTCAAGGATTATGATGCTCATTTTTATTTGGATTATAAGATCCTAATTTATAATATTAATTTCTTCTAATTGATTTTCCTTTTTTTTCTTAATTCTTTATGCTAATTATTTATAATTGCATAAGTTAAGTGCTAATTTAATATAATTAATGTTCAGTCTTATAATTTTTTATCTTTATTTGTTTTCATATTGAATTATAGTTAGATAATTATGATTTTTCATATAGAGAGAGAAGATTCTAGTTTAATCCATTAACTTAATTGTTCTATTTTCAAATTAATTTCAATCTGGCTTTATGAATTATAGCGGTGACTTAATTTTTCTAATCTCAACTAACCAAATCCTAAATGGCTATTTAGTGTAGGATTCATGAATTATTGCAAGGGTTTTGAATAATTAAAGGTTGAAAAATTAATTAGAATGATCAAATATTTTGTAATCTATAATTAATCCACACTAAAAGTTCTTAAATCCTTGGATTAACTACTTTGTTATATTAATTTTTTTTCTTGCTATTTTATTTTTATATTTTTATATTTTATTTCATTTAATATATTTACTTTAATTTCAAGTCAAACCTCTTAATTTAATTCTATATTTATTATGTTGTCTGAATTTTATTTTGCATTTCATATTCTGTTTGCATTTTTGTTTCACTTCTATTTGCGTTTCTTCTTTCTATTTTTAGTGTATAAAAAGCTTAAATAATTATGTAATCATTATTAGTAAATAATTAAGAAATGATACATCAAGGGGATCATTAAGGGTACAATTTAATTTGTCACCCTATATTACATAATTTTTAGCAAATTAGTTATAATCAATTTTAGTGTTGTTATCGGAGATCCACTTGAATTCATTTTTTCTTATCTTTTATTTGTTATATATTGCATAATTGTTTAAGCATTCCAATCAATCTTGCATCTGCTAGTATTTTGCGTGCATTTTACTATATCTATCATTTTTCTATGTTTTCTTGCATTCTTTAACTATTGCATATTCTTTCACTTCATTTCATTTTTTCCTATCATATATTACTTCATTTTTACACTTTAAGAAAGTTTTTTGGCTTATCAAACAAGATGCACACATTTTGCTTCTTACCCCTTAAATAAGTGTCAAAATGACTAACTCTAATTTATTCAAAAAATTTTGTAGTGGTAAAAAATATTTTTATGATCAAGGCTTATAGTTGTTTAGCAACTTATACGGTCCCCTATTTTTTTGGCAAAATTTCATTATTTAGATTACTTTTCTAATTTTTTTAAAAGATTTTTTATTGCATTTTTATGTTTTGCATAATTATAATTTTCATTTTGTGGTGGTCTCATAATTTTTAAAAATGCGTATATAGGTTAATTAGATGTGTTTTGAGTAATTTTTCATTCTGCACTAGTGTTATAATGTTTTTATAGTTTTGCCCGGTGTAGTCCAATATAGTGTAGTGTAGTGCATGACTAGAAAAACTACTAGTGAATTATTAGAATTTGATTTTGAAATTAATAGGACTTTCCATTTTCTTTGTAAGACTAGAAATATAAGTATTTGTAGTAACTTCACCTTTATTATGATTCTCTAAATAACTTAGATAATATGACTAATAATAGAACATTAAAGGAATCAGTAGCCCCTGATGTTACTTTGCAAACTTTACGTATCTAATATCTTGAACTTGATACTTATTTTGAGCTTAAATCTGGTTAAATACATTTCTTTCCTAAATTTCATAATCTTGCGGGTGAAAACCCTCAAAAGCACCTAAATAAGTTCCACATAGCGTGCTTAACAGTGAAACCTTATGGCATCTCAGAAAACCATATAAAATCAGGGCATTTACTTTCTTACTTGCTAATATAGCCAAGAATTAGTTGTATTATCTACAACCAAGTTCTATTTCAAGCTAGAATAATATAAAATAATTGTTCTTAAAAAAGTTCTTCCTTATTTCAAGAGTAACTGCAATCAGTAAAGAAATTTGTGGTATAAAGCAAATGAATGGTGAGAAATTATACGAGTATTGGGAGAGATTTAAGAAACTGTGTTCAAGTTATTCATGCTACCAAACTAGTGAGCAACTCTCTTCATCCAATATTTCTATAAAGGATTTCTTCCCATTGATAAGAGTATGGTTGATGCTACAAATGGTGGAGCATGAGGATATAAAACTTCTATAGCAGCTAACATAGTAGCAAATTCCCAATAATTTAGAACTAAAATTATGGTTGTTACTAAAGGTATTTATGAGATGAATTTCTCTAATTCAAACTAGTTAAAATTAAAAAATAAATTAGATGAATTAACCTCTTTAATAAGATAAATAGCAATAGGACATTACTCATGTTTAAATCATCCTTTTAATTCTTGCCTTACATTACAAATAAGTATCAACCTTTTAAAGCTTATGTGGTAACCATTTTCTTTGGTAAACTATAATACCAGTACCAATAGTAGCCTAATCAATACTAATAGTAGCAGAATAACTAGGACCGTAACATAATCAATACTCTAGTTAGTACGATAACCAAAACTTCAGATATGGTAGTAATTTTGGTCAAGTTCCTATCCTTCTGTATATAACAGGATGCCATTTAATCTTATTTCCAAACCAAATTCAACTTTAATCTCTTCTTAATTATTTTCTAGAAAGTTAGTTAAGCAAATGGCATGAAATAACTTGTAATTTTGGCAAAAAAAAGGCCATTATTGCAAATTTGCAAACTCTAATTAGCTAATTATCTTCCACCATAAGTGAGCTTAAAGCACAAGATTCTATATAACCTTTTTCCAACAATTTTAGAGGTAAAGAAGTTATAAATGCCATAATACTTAGGGGTGGCAACCAAGTTGACATGCCTTCATCTTCATAACTGAAAGCAAACAATCAACTAGAAGAAAGCAATAAACTAGAAGATAATAACTAGAGGTAACAAAAAGAAAAAAAATATGATGAAAGGAAGTTAAATTTTATCCTTAAGCTCTCACTTTTCATTGATTTTTCTATTCCCTTTCTTTTTCCAAGAAAAGTTATTCCATAAAAGAAAAATGAGGATGAGAAATAGATTTTTTATTCCTTTAGAAAAGTAAAAGTTAACATAACTTTGGTAGATTTGATAAAATTAATTTGAATGTATACAACTTTTTAAAAAATTTATGCATCCGTAAGAAAAAAATTAAAGGATGATAAGAATATAAATGTGAGGGTCAATGTGTCTATCATTATTCAAAGAAAATTACTAAGAAAATATAAAGATATAAGCATATTCATCATTCAATAAGTTATAGGAAAAACTGAAGTTAAGCATGCCATGCTCAACTTAGAGGTTTCAATTAATGTTATGCCTCTTTCTATTTTTAATACTTTAAGTTTAGGACTTTTGAAAATAAACAAGGGTAGTTGTGTAATTAGTAAATAGATTTAACATTTACCACTTAGGTGTTTTTAAGAATGTTTTACTGTAAGTTGATGGACTCATTTTTGTAGTAAATTTTTACATCTTAAAGATAGAAAATGAGATATCCAAGGCTCTTTCCCTAATCATACTTAGCCAGTCTTTTCTTAAGATAACAAAAACCATCATTAATGTCTAAGATGGAATATTGACTATGGAATTTGATGGTATTATAGCCAAATTTGACATTTTTAAGGCTATACATGACAATTCTATATCCTTTATTGACACTTTTGAGCTTTTAGTGCATGATTTTTCTCACTCTAATTTTTTTATATTATTTTTTACTTTGTTATTTCTGATATTTTCTATTTCTAATTTTATTGGTTTTGATTTTATTAATTCTAATGTATTTATTAATGATACTTATGATGACAGACTTGCTAAGTTTCTTGAGATTTTTGAATTTATAGATTATGTAAATAGCCATAAGTGCACTTATTGTAATAGTGATATTAAGTGTGCCATATGTATGGAGATTTCATCATTTATAAGTGATGAGAATAATGTTGTTTCAAAATGTACAAAAGTTGATGATCATACAAAAATGCAATGTGTAAAAGTAATTTCTATCACTAACTTAATATCTTTTATTGATCTTCTTAAATTTGAATTTTTAGAAGAAAAGAGTGTTTTTATATTAATCATTTTGGTTATTTTACTAATCATATTGAATTTATTATATAAGATGACTTTAAACATTCAAGCAAAAGTGATATAAAAATAGTACTTAGAGGAATTATACTTAATGATCTCAACTTACAAAGCATATCTTTGATGAATGAATTAAAGGTTAGCAATTTGGAAATAAAAGAAGTAGTCAATTATCAAATAGATCTTGATTAAATAAATTTAAGTCATATTTAGCCAAAGACATTAAAGAAAGACGCTTTTGAGAGGTAATCCAAGGATTTTAAATTTACTTTCTCTTACCCTTCTTTTTTATTTATTTATCCTTTATTTTTCTTGATGGTGTTGATATGATTGACATTAATGACAATGTAAAATTTAAGTGTAGGGGAGGAGAGACTTCTAGGATTTATTTTGTATTTTATGTCTTTATTTAACACTTTTGATGTAAAAAAAAGAAAAATAAAAAAAGAGTGTGTTTTTCATTTATTTTTAAGTCTTTATGAATCATTTTGGATATTTTCCATTAATGAAAATTTTGCATTTTTGATAAGTAAGGTTTAACTAAAGTTAGATAAGATTTATAACGTGATTGAATTAATAATTTTACTTCTTGAAATTAATTGATATAAGGATAGATTTTAAATTAGTGGATTGAACTTGGTAACATAACTTTATTTATGAGATTTTGAGCCTTATATTAAAGATTTATATTATTTTCCTTCCTTCTTATGTGATGTTCTCCTATGATTTATTTCTCTAGAGCTTGCTTTGATTCTTTTTGAAATTACATTTTGTGCATGCATGCATAAAAATGATAAAGACATTCTTTCTTTATTTAAACTAGAGCTAAATAGCCATTTTTGAGTTTTTATCTTTGTTGAGCTCCTTTAAGCTCAATTACTTTTTTTTTTACTTAATTATCCTATGAGTATTTTTCCAATGAAAAGCAAGTGTCTTTACCTAATGTTAAATATTAGTAGAGCATTTGAATTTTTTTGAGATAAGCTCTTGAATAAGTATGAAGGTGTTTATATGCTATTGAAGTTTATTAACTTCAAGTTCAAAGGTTGGTTAAAAAAGCACAAAATAAAGAAAGAAAAAAAAGAAAGAAAAAGTAAAAAAAGAAAAAAAGTTAAGAAAGAAGAAGAAGAAGAATTTGGAAAAAAAGAAAAAAGTTGACAAGTGTTTGAATTTAAATTTGGGTTATTGTGTTGAGTTATAATTATTTATAATTAGCTTATATATTTTTGGCTTAAGTGCTTTATTAATTTCTTTGATTTCTACCCTTTTATATCCTTATTTTTCCTTTTCTTTTTCTTAACCACATTATAATCTTCAATAAAGTCATTTTGATTGGTGTTGTGCATGTGATTTAAGAAGTAGAGATCAGATGATTAGAAAGCAATTTCATAGAATGAACTTGAGTGAAACACTTGCCTTAAATACTTGAAAGTTGGAAAGTAAATTTTGTAAGAATATATCATGTTAATCTACTCTTTTTAAATAAAGTTGTTATGCTATCAAAATTTTTGTTCATGATGTGTTATGTTTCTTACTGGCTATAATTGTTTCTTACTTATGAATTTGTAATTTTGAAGTTTTTGAAAAGTACATCTTTTTTTTTTAGTTTTGAATAAAGTTATGTCTTACTTGAGGTCATGCAAGAGGTAAATGTGAAGGAATTTAATATGCAAAATTTTATCTATATTATTTCTTCTTATTTTATGTCTTTTAGTGTGTTACATAAGCTTAATTTCATAAAATTGGCCTTGTTATGTAATTTGGGGTTAGTTTAATAATGATTTGAAATTATTCTATTAATGTTGAATTTTTATATTATTTTAAACTTTTAACTATATTTTGAGTTCTGAATATTAGATTGGGGTGATATTTATATTATTGAAAATATTAAAGAAAGCTTTACGACTTTTATGTTTTAGTCAAAGCCTAATTCAAACATCTAGAAGGTCTAATTTAGTCGAAAGTTTAAAGCCTTGTTTTGTCCCAGTTAAGCCAATTTCAGTTTTTAGGCCATATTTGAAGTTTAAAGATCCAATTAAGGTGAAATTAGTATTAAAGCTTCATAAAACCTAGCTTTACAACTTTTTTGTTTAGAGTTTTGCGAAATTATGTAGTTTTGGTGGTCTTACATTAGGTAGAAGTCATACCTATAAAATTTCACTGTTGTAACTCTTATAATTCATTATCTTGTAAATTAGGATCTATGTTTCAAAAATTAGTAAGGTCCTATTCTTTTTAACCTTAAGAGGCATATGATTCAGGTCCATTAGGTTTTTAAAGGTTAGCAAGTCAAATATAAGTTTTATGCCTCTAAAGGTAAGAACACTACACACATTAATTTTACACAATTCAACGAAGACCACTTTCCTCTCTTTTTAAAGTTTCTTATTCTTTAACCATGAAAAGCTGAACTTCTAGTTAATTTAAGGATTATGAGGCTTATTCCTATCTAGAATATGAGATCTTAATTTGTAGTGTTGATTTCTTGTAATTAATTTTCCTGTTTCCTAATTCTTTATGTTAATTGTTTGGAATGACATAAGTTGAGTACTTATTTGATATAATTCATGTTCGATCTTGTGATTTTTTATCTTTACTTATTTTTATATTGAATTATGGTTAGTTAATCATGATTTTTCATGTGGAGACAAAGGATTGAGAGGTTAAATTAAGGGTTTTTAGTTTAATCATTTAGCTTAGTTAAATTTTATTTTCAAATCAATTTCAATTTTACTTTACAAGTTATAGTGGTTGCTTAATTTTGTTAATCCTAATTGATTAAATTCTAGATAATTATCAAGTGTAGGATTCATGAATTATTACAAAGGTTCTAGATAATTTAAGGTTAAAAAATAAATTGGAATGGTCAAATATTTTGTGATCTTTGATTAATCCATACTAAAAACTCTCAAATCCTTAAATTGACTAATTTGCTATATTGATTTTCTTTCTTACTATTTTACTTTTGTGTTTTGTTTTATTTAGTACATTTATTTTAATTTTGAATCAAATCTCCTAATTTAGTTCTGTGTTCATTTTATTCTACATATTATTTGAATTATGTTCTACATTCTACATTCTATCTACATTTCTATTTCACTTTTATTTGCTTTTCTTCATTTTATTTTTAATGTATAAGAAAGCTTAAATAATTATGTAATCATTGTTAGTATATAATTAAGAAAAGATATATCAATGGACCGTTGGAGGTATGATCTGGTTTTACAAACCTATATTATATAATTTTTAGCAAACCAATTATAATCAATTTTGGTGTGTTGCAACACATAATTAATAATCCCTTAAGACTTAACATGAGAATGAATGACCTTATGGCTTGTGATATAAGAAATGCGAATGGGGAGATGATGTGAATGTTGGATGCTTAATTCCCGAAATATATTTATGAAATGTATAAGGTTAACTTTAGAGCGATAAGGCTAGGCTTATGAAAAGAATAAGTTTGAACAGAAAGTCATAAGAAAAATGTATTATTATTATTATTGTTACTACTACTACTATTATTATTAGGGAAACTTATATATAACCCTCATGAAGTATGGTATTCTATCAAATAACATGCTTGAACTTTCAAACCTTAAAAAAAAAACCTAAAACTTTCCAAAACTTAAAAAGGTTAGATTTAAAGTTAAAATAGATGAAGATGTTTAGTAACGATTTTACAATCACTTAGAATCGTCACTATCTTATTGAATCACTTACTAGTGGTTAAAAATCATCACTATCTTTGCTAAAATTTATGAAAAAATTTTCACTCCCTTATGGTTGAAAACTGCTATTATATTTGTTAAAATTTTTTCACTTACTAGTAATTAAAAATCACTACTATATTTATTAAATTTTTTAAATTTTTTTTCACTTATTGGCGATTAAAAACAGCTACTATGTCATTAAAAAATTATCGCTAAATTATTCCATTTATTTTAACTCCAAATATAATGTTTTCATATTTTGAAAAAGTTCAAAGGTTTATTTGAAAAGTTTGAAAGTTTAGAGGGGTTATTTGATACAAAGCCATACTTTAGGGGATTATATGTAATTTGCCCTTATTATTATAACATAATTTGCTATAATGTGGAGGCCTAGATGAAATTGGTTATCCTAATGTGATGTGATTGTGATAATATGGCTATGATTAAGCCTCTTATGGCTTTTTAAAATTAAATTGATTAATTATGTTTTGTGTGATAGGTTTCACAATTGGTTAGTGAGGTTTATATAATGTTATGTTTATTTATATTAGAGTATTTACTTTCTGAGCCTTAGACTCACCCCTCCATATTTAATTTTGCAAATACACATGTTAAGTCTCCACAATTACCCCCTTAGAGCTAGATACATTGGATATTTCTTCTTGATTTTTTTTTGGTAGCATTGTCATTTGTTGTTAGACATTATTTTAAGCCTTATTTTGTATAAGTGAAAAAATAAAAGAAATATTTAAACTAAATCTTCTTTGGATAAGTAAATAGTCAGGATAAGGTTAAATAAATGGAATTAAGATGATGGAAATCAAGTAATGGGTCCTATGTTAGTCATGATTGGATTTAGATTATGATAGTAACTGATATTAAATGTGTTAAATAATCAACATTGTTTCGCATTTTTGTAGTAATCCAACAAAAGGAAAAGAAAAAGTAAATAATCCTTTCAATTCTAGAGTGGTTGAATTTTTCTCCTTGACTTCAAAAATTTATAAATCAAACTTTTAAGCTATGAAAAAAAGCTTGAAATTATATACTAACAACACTAGAGGAAAAGATTTCAATTACATTGTTAAGGATGCTACTTGTCTAATTGAAGGAACACTAATTTTGTTTGGAAGGTGAAAATTTTAAGGGAAAGAAAGGGAGAAGAGGTTAAATAAGAACCTTTCCTTTATTCGAAAATTTTATTTAAGGAGAAGAAGATAATGAGAGTTTCCAATTGACCCTTTCAAAGCATCTTAATCTTCTATATTTCATATTCCTCAAAATCAGGGAGTATTCAAAAGGTTATATATTTGATTTAATATTTTAATCCTTTTCATTCTTTAATTTATGTATAACTCTTGCCAACTTTTAAAAATAATACTTGATTAAAAGATGCAAAATTAACTTATTTAAACTTGTTGTAAAATAAAATTAAGAATTTCTTAATGAAAATATAATTTTATTTTTTATATTAATAATAATTAGACATAATAATTGTAATCTTTATCTATTTATTAATATAAATTGATTTTTATTTTGACCTATTTATATTAACTTTAAGGTGAATGTTAGTTAGATCATTATTAATTTTGTCAATTAAGACCATATTAGATCAATTCATGGTAATTGCCGCTAAGATGGTTAGCCTAGTGATAACAAGTTATTATAACATGTTAAAAAGTATGAGTTTAATACAAGATAACATTAATTTGTGGCTAATGAAAGAATAAAATACTTTGGGACTACTAGTGTTTGATGGGATTGTAATGGCTAATTTGCCCTTTAGGTAATAGTTATAAATTAAATCAAAGATTTTATAATGAGAAAATATTTCTATAATAATGCTCAAGAGAGTAATCAAAGTTAAGGTTGCCCTTGTTTTCTTTTTTTTTTCTAAGCATAAGAAAATTTATGATAATTATTTCATAAAATTTTTAAACAAGAATTATAATATTATCAATTACATGTCGATTTACCATATTATTTTTTAGAAAGAATTTTTTTTTAAAAATAATTTGGAAAAATATTTTCTTAAAAAAGTTTTTTAATTATAAAAAACTTATTAATAAATTATTTTTTAAGAAGGGGTAAAATTGTAAAAAATTCAAAATAATTATATATTTTGATTTAATCTTTTATTATCTTTCTTTATATAATTTTAGATGTCTAAAATAATAAGAGAGGAAATTATAATTTAATAATTTATTCTACTTCCTTTTCTTTTCATTCATTCTCAATTATTCTCATTCTCTTTTTTCTTTTTATAACTTTGAAATATCTATAAGTTAGTAAAACAAGTGATGTCATAATCCTTAATAACAAAGGAGCAAAACCACAAGTGGCACATGAATTATAGCTAATGAAAAGATGGAAAATTTTTGGGACCCTTAGTGTTTTGGTGGCTAGTTTGCTCTTTAAATAATAATTATGACTTAAATTAAACATTCTATAATGAGAAAATATTCATATGATAATACTCAAGAAGGTAGTCAAAGCTAGGGTTGCCTTTGTTCTTTTTTTCTAAGCATAAAAAAATCATAATAATTATTTTATAAAATTTTTAAATAAGAGTTATAATATTATTAATTATACGTCAATTTACTATATTATTTTCTAGAAAGAATTTTTTTTATAAAAAATAATTTGGAAAATTTTTTAAAAAGCTTTTTAATTATTAAAACTTATTAATAAATTATTTTTTAAGAAAGGGTAAAATTGTAAAAAAAATTCAAACTAATTATCTATTTTGATATAATCCTTCATTATCTTCCTTTATATAATTTTAGATGCCTAAAATAACAAGAGAGGAAATTATAATTTAACGATCTATTTTATTTCCTTTTCTTTTCATTCACTTTTAATTATTGTCATCCTTCTTTTTCACCCACTAACTCTATAAGTCAATAAAGCAAGTAATGTCACAATCTTTGATAACAAAGGAGCAACAACCGTAAGAGGCCTATCAACTACCACTTTATAATGAGTGAATACTTCTATGATAATGTTTAAGAGAATAGTCAATGTTATTGCTTAGCAAAAAATAATAATTATTTTATAAACTTTTTAAGTAAGAATTATTATATTATTAATTTTATGTTAACTTACCATATCATTTTTTAGAAAAAAAATTTTTAAATAAAAATTTTGGAAAAAGATTTTTTTGAAAAAAATTTTTAATTATAAAAAACTCATTAATAAATTATCTTTTCAGAAAGTGTTAAATTGTAGTAAAAAATAAATTAATTATACATTTTAATTTGATCCTTTATTATCTTTTTTTTTTATATAATTTTAAACACTCAAAATAAGAAGAAAGGAAATTATAATTTAACCACTTATACTATTTCCTTTTCTTTTCATTCAATGTTAATTATTTTCATCCTTTTACTTCTATTCGTAATCACTAAATATCCATAAGCTAGTAAAACTAGTAATGTCGCAATCTTTGATAACAAAAGAGTAACAACCATAAAAGGCTCATCAACTATTACTCTAATTAAAATTTCTTCTTAAGTGCAAAAGAGTCAATAAGGTTTGAATATCTAACAAGAATAATATGGTATCCACTTATAGTTTGATTTTATGTAACACGTCCCAGTATATTCTAGATATCTAATTGCTAATGGGATTAAATTTAAAATAAGAAAAATCTTATATATCTTAATTATAAAAATCCTAAATGTACCAAATAAAGGATTTGAAATTACGTTTTGAATCTTTTATATCTATTGGAAGAAGCTTTACGAATTTGCTCACATCCTATATTTAATGACAATTCTTAATTTGCATTCAAAATCCAATTTCAAACATTAGTTTTAGAGCATAGAGGATTATTTTTCTAGTTATAATATATTTTCATGACTTTTGTTGATACAAACATAATAAAAAGGAGAATTTAACTTAATTTTATAAAGCAAAGCACCAATATATATGTTATTACAAGAATTTAATTTAAAATTAATCATAAAACCAAATCATGGCTTTCAATTGTAGCATGAAATAAGGTGAAATTTAAACACAAGGTTCAGAATTAAACGAGAGTTGCTTATATAAATACCCGGATCATGTATGTCTATAGTTAAACGTTGCTTTTATATCATCAAATTATCAACAATGTAATTTATCACAAGTTAATTACTTGAAATCAATAGTAAATGTTATAAGGTTGTCATTTCTTAAATAAAACCCTTTTTCTATAATTCTACGAGAGAGTGTGTAAAAATCATTTTTCTTTGATAGAGTTCAAAAAAATTAAAGTAGTTTTAATAAGGTAAGGACCCCATTTAAATAATAAAGTAGGGTTATGGATCTTAGTATCATAAGATCCATATTTGGTTAATTAGATAAGGTAGGGCCTAAGTACCACATGGCCTTTTAATTATTGGTCACCTTTTAGGCTTTATTAACATTAGCATTTCTATATTACTAAATTATAATAGGCCCATGATAAAATGTTAATAATCTCTCACTTTGACCCATATAATTTGTTAATTGTGGCTATTAAAATATTAATGTTAATATAACATGGTACTATTACACCCATTAGCCTAATATGATATCATAGGCATTTAATAATATAGATTAATTATATTCGAAGGGATGTTAACATTAAACATATTAAATTCTTGCACTTTGCTAACCAAAATAGTCAATATCTCTATAGGATATTATTTTAAAATGTGTACTATAAGATTTATATGACTTTAAGATAACTATATGTAAATATTCACACAATAAGTCTTAACATCTACTTAAGATGCCATATGAATATTAATTATTTTGAGCATAACAATGAGACAAGGTTTAAATGTTTTTATTAACATGCTATAACTAAAATATACATAAAATATGGTAACATAAAAATGAATATTTTATTAATAAATCTTAAGATAAATCCATTATAACAATGTCAAATACAAATAACCCCCATCAACCCAAAACATCAAAAGATTTTATATAGATTCATATGAATTACATGATTAGTGTAAGTTCCTATTACTAAGCCTTGGGTTAATAGATCCACAAGTATATAGTCTATAGAAATATGCTTAATGCTAGTAACATGCTTACATACCTTCTCTTGCACATAATGATACTTTACATTAAAGTGCTTTGAATGGGTGAAGCTTTTGTTGTTGAGAAAAAAGCTCATAACAATAGAGTTATTGCAGAAAATGGTTAAGGGCTTGACAATTCTCTCAATAAGATGAAATTTAGAAATGTAATTTTTTAATTACACAACTTGATGAAGAACCTCATAACATGTGACATACTTTGTTTCCATGGTCGGGTTAGTGACAATAAACTACTTAATACTTGTTCATGACATAACCACTTATTTTACCATAAAGATATTCCTAAATGTAGATTTCACATCATTTAAATAACTAGCATAGTTAGAGTCTAAGTAGCCTATAATACTAAAATCTTTTGATCTTTTGTAAGTTAACATGAAGTCATTTATACCTTATAAGTACTATAAAACTTTCTTTGTAGTAGTGTAATATCTTTGACTAGGATCATTCAAATATCTCCTAAGCACACTTACAACAAAAGCAATATTAAGACATGTACACTCCTAAACATATATTAGGCTACCTATGACTAATGCATATAGGACATTTTTCATCTTCTCCCTTTCTTCATTAACTTGAGGACATTGGACCTTTGAGAAGATTTTATTCCTTTCAATAGTTAAAGTAGCATAAAAGTAAGTTATCATGTTAAACCTTTTCATGATTTTCTCAATGTATGACCTCTAAGAAAACCCATGAACACTTAGGATTTATCATAGTGAATTTCAATGCCTAAAATAACTAAAGCATTCCCAAGTCTTTCATTCAAATTATTATGATAATATCTACCAATCTTAGTCAATAAATTCAAGTCATTACTTACTAAGAGAACATCATCCATGTACAACATCAAAATTATAAATTTGTCTTTTATCACTAATATATAAATGCATCAATCTACACTATTCTCCTCAAACCTAAGAGGTTATTATCTCATGAAAGTTAAGATACTATTATCTAGACACTTGTTTTAAATTATGTATAGATTTATTCAATTTGCATACCAAGTGCTCATTGCTTTTTTGTAAGAATCCATCTAGCTACTCTATGTGCACAACTTTTGACAAATCGCTATTTAGGAAGGTTATTTTCACATTTATTTGGTGTAGCTCTATATCAAAATGGGTTGTAAATGCCATAATAACTTAGAAAGAATCTTCTATTGACATTAGTGAGAAAGTTTCCATGTAATACATACTTTTCTTTTAAGTGTAACCTTTCCCACAAGCCTGGTCTTGTACTTCTCATTTTATTTATAAGCATCTTGCTTGGTTTTGAAAATGTTATTCATTATTTTACCTAAGAGGGGGTGAATTAGGTTTAAAAACTTTTTGCACAATAATAATAATGTGAGTTAACAAATGATTCAAGAATGAAACTAATAAACAAGTAGATGCAAACTTAGCATAATAGTAAGTAAGTTTAAAAAAAATAGAGTACAAAATAAGTAAATAGATAGATAGAGAAGAGAAAGTTCAAACATTGCTATTTATAATGATTTTAGCTTTGAAGATCCAATGCTCCAAGATGTATACCTACTACCAATCCTCTCTAACTTGGATTTGAACTCTAATCCATTATTTCTTCAAGCTCAAGCACACTTGAAAAAGCTTCAATACAAGTCTTTGCTTTTTTTGTTAAATCCTTTTAAGATTCCTCTTTCAAAGTTTTTATCTATCAAGAGACCCATCATTCTTGATGTTTTTAGGGATACCTTACCCTAATATACAGTAAATATATGATTTGAATACAAAAATGTAGCTTACAAATTCTAAAAGTTAGATTACATAATAAAGCACTAAAAGAGGAATTTGAATTAGAAATTCTTAAGGGGTTTTCAAGTTTCAAATAAGAGAAAGAGAAATTTCTTGTGTCTATGTAATAGCAAAAGCACTTTCTTATATTTTTAAATTGAAATGATGCCTTTATATAAAGGTTGGAGGGGGTTAAAAATCCGTTACAAATAAAATATAGCTATTATAGTGTAGTTAGCACCTTGTGAATTGACTGGTCAATCGATTCAAGCCACATGAGAATTTTTTGAAAAAGTTACGATGAATCGATTAGTCAATCGATTCACCCGATTATATAATTTAAATTCAATACATAGTGAATCGATTGGTCAATCAATTCACTATACCTCAATTTGGCTCTGAATATTCATAATTGATTGATTAATTGATTCTCATTTATGGAAACTTGGTTTTGAATAAAAAATAAAGGGCAATGAAAAGGTACATTAATTGATTCATAAAACTTAATTTTTGAAAAATTAAAACACGGAATCAATTAGTCAATCAATTCATTTTATGTTACTTGCTCTCTAGACCTTTAGAATCAATTGGTCAATCAATTTTAGTTGCCCAGTGTGCTCTTTAAATGCTTAGAATTGATTGGCCAATCAATTAAAATATTCAAGTTTACTTTCTAGATTCCTGAAATTGATTAGTCAATCAATTCATGCCTTATTTTTTTAATTTTTTAAAGATTACCATTTGAAATGCAATTTTCTTTCTTGATCTAATAATCCAACCTTATTTTAAAAGTCTTTTGACACAAGATTAAACTTAGTATTTTCATGAAAACACCTCTCATTGATTAATTCCTTTTATACAATTTTATCCCATGATCTTAACTATAATCCTAGCTAGACTAAATATGTTCTTCAATTTTTAATCTCCTTCAATCTCCACTTTTTGCATTAGGATTCCAATTGATCAAATGTCAAATCTAAGAATATCAAAACATTTTGTTATCATCAAAATCACCTTAATAGGGCTAAGGTTAACAATCTCTTCCTTTTTAATGATGACAAACCATTTAGAAATTAAATCAAATTTTCATATGTTAGCTCATCCTAACTAGAATACTCCCTTTTAAATCATGCCATTTAATTTCAAGATTTTTTAACTTTTTCCTTTTTTTGGCATCAATAAAAAAGTGAAACATAGTGTAGTAGTAATAATTAATAGCTAATCATCACTTAAGCTAGCAAAATATCCAGTAAAGCATAATAATCACTAATAAGGGAGGTAATGGGCATAAGTAATTAATGAAACATAATAATCAATAAAGTAATAGTCTAAAATATGCATAACCAATAATACATAAAACCATAAAAAATAATATCTAAAAGATTTAGCAGTTTGAAATATAAGAAAAATAAGATCTAAAGGGATAATGGGGCTAAGAGATTAATTATATCTAGTCATCTATCATATTGTCTGAACTATCCTTAACTTCTTTATTATTTGAAGCAATTGCTTTAGAATCTCCTTCTTTATTTACTTCCTCTTTTAAAGGTATGGCTTCTTATTTTTGCTGGAAATCGCACATCATACATGCACAGCGGAATAAAAATTTTGCACGATTTCCACCAAGGATCCATGCGAATTTAGAACGCCATAGATTAAGGATTAGGGTTTATATCTTTTGGCTAAAAATCTTCTGTCCGCTACACAGCAAATCCGATCTACTTCTGTCCGTTTCCAATCCAATATGCTATCCAAACCACAAATCGAAATAGAAAACTAGAAGATCAAATCACCAGTGCAGCATTTAATGTGGCTGCAACTCTATGGTATCCACACGAACCTGTGAATCACCGATAAATGTCCACACAGACACCGATTGGAATTGATCTCCTTTCACCTCGTAGTGCTAGCTATGCCTCTTCAGGGGTTTTGGTCAAGGAAAGGTGCTAGATTTTTTTTCTATGCCTTTTTGGGGTGCGTGAATAATGATAATAATCCTATTATTACCAAACAAGCCTATTTAAATAGGTGCATAGAAAAACCTAACCTATTTGGGCTTTATTCCATGTACAATTATAGGCTTACTATTGGGCCTTATAATTATGACATAAATTCCCAAATATTAAGCCCAAACAATTTGGTCCATTAATTCCAAATTCATTAGGCTCTAAGTGTGCGACCCTATAGGCTCTCATTACGTTGGCAATGACCATTGATCATATTAATGATCATAAACAATGATTGGTGTCTAGCAACACATCATTGTTACCCAAGTAATGAGAAAGTCAGTGATTTGACTAAACCTTTACACGTGATCATCATCTTTGTCCTTTTGTCCTATACATCTAGATTGAGCACGAGACATGGACCGTGTCATTCCCGTATAGCCCAATCTTAAAGTTTCTTGATTCCTAAGTAAGCTAACTGAAACAAATATAATCGACATCCCATGTCAATTCATCTGAGCATGGCCATGCATTTTCTCAGCTTTACTTAATCAAGGGGCCCATTGATGTTACTCCTATTATATAGGAGGGACAAATCCCATCTTGATCACACAAACCCCTCCGCATGATATGTGACATATCCAATATCTACCCTTACATTCACTCAACCATTAGTGACATAGAATAGTATCAAAATATGAAACTCACATGTAGGGAACCTTGGTGATCTCAAGTCAAAAGACCATATTAATAATGATCACTAAGAACCACTCATGACACTCATATAACGATCCATGTAGTGTTCTTAATATGGGTCGGTCCAGTATACAAGTTCTCTAACTTGTACTCATGTGTAAACTTAATATCCCATATAAGTCTTCACACATGCTAGTCTTAACATATCAAAGCAACCTAATCCACAATGATATATGACTAGGGACATTTAAGAATACAATTATTCTAAGGTTATTATCATAATTAAATATATTACGCAGACAATATATATAAATATAATAATTAGAATTTCTATTAAAATAACATGATTCAAAATTACAATCACCAATATGATTGATTTTAGGGCATATACACTAACAATCTTCCACTTGCATTAAAGCTAATCATCCATGTATCTAATACCTATGGATCTCATATGACTATCATACTTTTGCTGTGTTAGGGCTTTTGTCAGTGGATCGGCGACATTATCGTTAATTGGTATTTTGCATATCCTGACATCATTTCTGTTAACAATATCTCTTATGAGATGATAGGGCCGGAGTATATGTTTGGATTTTTGATGAGATCTAGGTTCCTTGGCTTGCGCAATGGCTCCATTATTGTCACAATAGAGCTTTACTGGGTCAACAATGCTAGGAACAACTCCAAGTTCATTGATGAACTTCTTAATCCAAACAGCCTCTTTTGCGGCATCTGATGCTGCAATGTATTCAGCTTTTGTTGTAGAATTAGCCACTGTCCCTTGCTTTGAACTCTTCCAGGTCACAGCGCCACCATTAAGGCAAAATATATAACTTGACTGCGACTTGAAGTCATCTTTATCGGTTTGAAAGCTAGCATCAGTGTAACCATTTACAATGAGCTCTTCCTCACCTCCATAAATCAAAAACATATCTTTAGTTCTTCTTAAGTACTTAAGAATATTCTTAACAGCTGTCCAGTGACTTTCACCAGGATCTTATTGGTATCTGCTCGTCATGCTTAAAGCATACGAGACATCAGGACGAGTACATAACATGGCATACATGATAGACCCAATTGCAAATGCATAAGGGATCTTACTCATGCGCTGTCTCTCATACTCTGTGGAAGGACATTGAGTTCTTGAGAGACTTATGCCATGTGACATCGGCAAGAATCCTCTTTTAGAATCTTGCATGCTAAACCTTTTTAGCACCTTGTCGATGTATGTACTTTGACTTAGGCCAAGCAATTTTCTTGATCTATCTCTATAGATCTTGATACCTAATACATAGAAGGCCTCACCTAAGTCTTTCATAGAAAAATAATTTCCTAACCAAATTTTTACAAACTGTAGTGTAGGAATGTCATTTCAAATGAGTAATATGTCATCTACATACAACACTAGAAAGACTATTGTGCTCCCACTAACCTTCTTGTACACACAGGGTTCATCTTCATTTTTTATGAAACCAAACTCTTTAATCGCATCATCGAAACGAAGATTCCAACTCCGAGAAGCTTGCTTTAACCCATAAATGGATCGTTGCAATTTGCAAACTTTTCCAGCATTTTCAGGATTTACAAAACCTTTAAGTTGTGTCATGTACACATCCTCAAGAAGATTTCTATTAAGGAAAGCAATTTTGACATCCATTTGCCAGATTTCATAATCATAATATGCTGCTATAGTTAGAAGAATCCTGATGGATTTAAGCATGACAACTGGAGAAAAAATCTTATCATAGTCAATACCATGAATTTGTTTGAAACCTTTTGCAACCAATCATTCCTTAAAGGTACACACATTACCATCCATGTCAGTTTTCTTTTTGAAAACCCATTTGCACCCAATGGGTTTTACCCCTTCAGGTGGATCAACCAAAGTCCAAACTTGGTTTGAATACATGGAGTCCATCTTTGATTTCATAGCTTTTAGCCATTTCTCAGAATCTGGCCCCATCATAGCCTCTTGGTAGGTTGTGGGCTCATCTTGGTCCATGAGCAACACATCACCATGATGAGTCACGAGAAAACCATATCTCTTGGGCTCACGACGTATCCTACTAGATCTACGTGGGTTCTGTGTTACATGAGCAGGTTTTTCCACAACTGTTTGTGGAACCGGCTCAGGTTCCATCTCAAGTTCAATGTTTTCTCGTTGATATTGAATTTCTTCAAGTTCTATTCTTCTCCCACTGATTCTTTTAGAGATAAATTCTCTCTCTAGAAAAATACCAGTTCGAGCAATAAACACTTTTTGCTCGGTTAGATTATAGAAATAATATCCTTTTGTTTCCTTAGGATATCCAACGAAAAAATATTTATCAGATTTAGGTCTAAGTTTATCAGAAGCCTGACGTCTTACGTAAGCTTCGCAGCCCCAAATCTTCATAAAAGACAAACTAGGACGTTTCCTTGTCCATATCTCCTATGGTGTCTTTTGAACTGATTTTGATGGAACACGATTTAGTGTGAAAGTTGCAGTCTCTAGAGCATGTCCCCAGAAGGAATTTAGAAGGTCATCCTGACTCATCATTGACCGAACCATGTTTAACAAAGTTCGATTCCTCCTTTCAGAAACACCATTCCATTGAGGTGTTCTTGGTGGAGTGAGTTGTGATACAATGCCACACTCCTTTAGATGATTAAGGAACTCTCGGTCTAAGTATTTACCACCTCGATCTGATCGAAGTGCTTTATTACTTTTACCAAGTTAGTTTTGTACTTCATTTTTAAACTCTTTGAGCTTTTCAAAAGATTCAGACTTGTGTTTCATAAGAAACACGTAACCATATCTACTGAAATCATCAGTAAAAGTAATGAAGTACTGATAACCTCCTCTAGCTTGTGTGTTTAAAGGTCCACATGCATCACTATGTATAAGGCCCAATAAATCACTAGCCCTTTCACCTTTCCGAGTAAAATGGGCTTTAGTCATCTTACCTAATAAACATGACTCACATACCTCATATGATTCGAAATCAAATGAGTACAAAAATCCATCCTTATGAAGTTTGAAGATGCGTGTCTCATTTATATGGCCTAAACGACAATGCCAAAGATAGGTTGGATTTAAATCATTAGTTTTGACCTTCTTCGTGTTTATGTTATAGATTGGATTTTCAAGGTCCAGAACATAAAGACCATTCATTAATTGTGCATTGCCATAAAATATTTCATTTAAATAAATAGAGCAACATTTGTCCTTTATTATAAATGAAAAACCTTTCTTGTCTAAACAAGAAACAGAAATCAAATTTCTACTAACAGTAGGCACAAAATAACAATTGTCCAATTCTAAAACTAATCCACTAGGTAAAGATAAATAATAAGTCCCTACAGCTAATGCAGCAACTCTTGCTCCATTTCCAATGCGCAGGTCCACTTCACCTTTAGCCAATGATCTACTTTCTTTAAGATCCTGCACATTTACACAAATGTGAGTACCACATCCAGTATCTAATACCCAAGATGTAGAAGTAAATAAATTAACCTCTATAACATAAATACCTGAGTTGGAAGTCCCACTTTCCTTTTGCTTCTTAAGCTCTTCCAAGTAAATCTTACAATTTCGCTTCCAATGTCCTGGTTCTTTACAATGGAAGCATTGCCCTTCCTTGGCCACGCCACCTTTGGGCTTCAGTGCAGAAGAACTTGACTTGGACTTTCCATTAGTCTTGTCTTTTTTCTTTTTATTCTTGGCCTTAGACTTGCCCTTTCCTTTGCCCTTTTGAACCATTATAATGGTATTGGGCTTAGACTTTTTCAAGTTCTGCTCAACAGTTCTCAACATGTTAAGCAGTTTAGGCAAAGTCTTATCAATTTTGTTCATGTTGTAATTCATGACGAATTGACTATAGCTCTCAGGCAACGATTGCAGAACTATATCAATGGCCAATTCTTGCTGAAAAGGAAAACCCAATCTTTCAAGGCTATTGATGTACCCAATCATTTTAAGCACATGTGTAGCAACGGGTGTTCCTTCAGCCATCTTACACTGAAACAATGCTTTAGATACATTATATCTCTCATGTCTTGCTTGTTCTTGGTAGAGCTGTTTAAGGTGATCAATCATAGTGAACGCCTCCATGTTCTCATGTTGCTTCTGAAGCTCAGAGTTCATGGTAGCAAGCATGAGACAACTGACATCCAGAGCATCTTCTAGATGCTTCTTATAAGCATCCTTTTCTGCTCGAGGAGCATTAGCAACAGGCTCATCTGGAGTAGGTTGCTCTAGGACATACTATTTTTTCTCATGTTTGAGGACAATCCTCAAGTTTCGATATCAATCGAGAAAATTCATCCCATTCAGTTTATCCTTCTCAAGGATAGATCGCAATGATAAATTTGATGCATTTGATGTCATAGTTATCTACAATAGAAAAATATGCAAAATGAGAATCATGTATTTTATTTATTTAATAAGGTCTTTTATTAAATAATACTCCCACTATTTTTCTCAAAATAATAGCCCTCACTATTATTTCAAAAAATCGTAGCGTTTGAGATTTTCTAGTGGGACAAGATCCATATTTCACCTAGACTTAAGTCAGCTTTGGCTGATCACTCAAGTTTTGGCTATTTAGGTAGGCAACTCCTTGCCAATTACATCTTATGTAACTCTTGGATAGTTGGGTGAACAACACTTGTTTAAATCCATCTCATGGACTTAAGCCTAACTCCATGCCTCTAGGCCCCTAATCCTATTGAGATGGCCTAGTTAAGTCAAAAACCTAATTATTGGCATTTGGACATCACTATTATCCTATCGTGTCTCACCAAGATAAACTAGGCACTTTGCTTTGGCAAACCTACCTTATGTTGATCAAGGCCTTGACAAGTGCCATTCATTGGAAGGCATCACTTTTATTACTGACTTAATATTTGCATTGAGGGATTTAAATGTCTATTTTAGATCTCACCATTATTTTCCATCCATACATGCCTATATCTAACATATCATATACATTAATATAAAGCATGCAATAAAGCATAAAATAAATGTGCATAGTTATGGCCCAACTACATTGGTTTTCCCAAGCCAATGAGAAAATCAAAAGGTCAACCTAGGGTAAAGATATCTTCTTTAAGCATCTTCCACGGTTGTCCTCATATTGATTTTGGCTCCTTGTCTCCATGGCAGCAAGCTCCAGGCTTAAACATGTTGTACATTTGAAAGTAAACTATTCTAGCTTTACAATACATAATGAAGGAGAAAACTCGAATTACATTCGAGGGGAGTAAGGTGAGAGAAAGAATGTACAACTAGAATTTATAGAGAAAGGCACGACGCGCAGGCTGTATTTAATTACAATAAAACTAAAAACAATAAATGAAAGATAACCATACATTATGGTGTAAGGGCCATAACTATGCATCATGCAGCAAACATCACATGTAAGCATACAAACAACCATAGGTATTCATTGAAATTGATCTTGTTTCTAATTTTAAATTGTTTAAAATTAGAAGGTTATGAAAAGATTGATTTTAAAACGTAGCTTAGATTTAGGCTATCAATTATTGCGCTACGCAGAGTTAGTACGGCGGTCCCGCTTCTTGATGTTCCGAAATCCTAATTCCAGTTTCTGTATTAACCATTAAAATAATCGGCCAAAATTAGAATTTATAAAGAACCCTAATTCCAGAACTGTTCCAAAATCCTACTTCTTGATATTCCGCCATATTAACTCAAACATTAGTCCATGTTTTTGTTTAATTTAATCTAATTAAACGAAACAGAATGCATACATCACATGTATACGATCAGACATGTTTCTGTTCGAATTTTAATCTCATTAAAATGAAACCTTCATCAGCTACGTTTCCAGTTTTAATCTTATTAAAACTAAATCATTAATTATGTATGTTTCAATCTAATTTTAATCTAATCAAAACCGATTCATCAACATACATAATTACATTGATCCAGAACCCTAATTGCATCATGCATGATCTGATTAAACACGAATTATCCAGATTTAAACGCATAACACAGAAAACTAATCTATGGATTCGCAAGCGGCTCTGATACCACTGCTGGAAATTGTGCATCATACATGCATAGCAGAATAAAAATTTTGCACGATTTCCACTAAGGTTCCATGCGAAACGATTTCCACTAAGGATCCATGCGAAACGATTTCCACTAAGGATCCATGCGAATTTAGAATGCCATAGATTAGCGATTAAGGTTTATACCTTTCGGCCAAAAATCTTCTGTCTGCTACACAGCAAATTCAATCTGCTTCTGTCCGTTTCCAATCCAATCTGCTCTCCAAATCACGAACCGGAATAGAAAACTAGAAGATCAGATCACCAGTGCAGCGTTTAATGTGGCTGTAACTCTATGGTATCCATATGAACCCGTGAATCACCGATGAATGTCCATACAGATACCGATTGGAATTGATCTTTTTTCACCTCATAGTGCTAGCTACGCCTCTTCAGGGGTTTTGGTCAAGGAGAGGTGCTAAGTTTTTTTTCTATGCCTTTTTGGGGTGCGTGAATAATGATAATAATCCTATTATTACCCAACAAGCTTATTTAAATAAGTGCATAGAAAAACCTAACCTATTTGGGCTTTATTCCATGTACAATTATAGGCTTACTATTGGGCCTTATAATTATGACATGAATTCCCAAATATTAAGCTCAAACAATTTGGTCCATTAATTCCAAATTCACTAAGCTCTAAGTGTACGACCCTACAGGCTCTCATTACGTTGGCAATGACCATTGATCATATTAATGATCATAAACAATGATTGGTGTCTAGCAACACATCATTGTTACCCAAACAATGATTAAAGCTTGTATGTCAAACTCTTCAACAATATTTCCTTTCATAACAAAGTATCAAACACTTTCTATCTTTTAGAAGGACATTTGCTTCATATGTTTGGTCTTCAACCTTTTAGATTCCTTAAATTTCTCCATCTTAGCCTCCTAATCAACTTGAATTCTGAAAACTTTGAAGAGTTCTATGATAATCATTCCATAAGGAAGGAAATCTTTATTTACATATATATGCATGTGAAGCAATATGTGGGACGGAAAGTTAATTAGGATATTCTATTTGATAGCCCACATCATGAATAACTCATGATCATCAATTTAGTGTGAAGTTATACCTTTTTGGAAGGATTATTTTAGCAATGGTGTAATGCAAGATCCTATTTTCCATTGACATCCCTATAATCAGCAACTTGTTCTTTATAATTTTAGGTTGAGAATGGGGCCAAAACAATCTTATAGCAATAGTTTTAGAGTAGTTTATAGTGTTTTTAACACCAATGAAGGGTTAATTTGCATCAAATTCAAAAATTATGGCTAATTCATGGATGCCAATAGAAAACCTTTCACTATTGACAGTAATGATCAATTAAAGCAAATTTTTCTGCCCACTTTTCTTAAGATTAGCATAAAACTATTACACTAAGCTAGGATAGATATCAGTAGCATGTCCAGTAAATTTAAACAGACTCAATTATTCTAATATATAATATATCGCTAAATTTTCATTTCTCATAAATTTGATATCCTAACATTTTTATGACTCTATTTCCTTATTCATACATTCTACAAATCTTTTAAAAGCCATTACCTCAAAGTAGTAATTTTTTTTCTAGAACTTGGTTAGTAGAAAGTAGGGGTAGAGATGAGGACCCTGTAGCTTATCCTTTTTCTTTGCTTGATTCAATACGAAGATGTTTTATTGCCATACTTTTCTTTCCTATAAAGTTAATGATTACTAAGATTTAGTTAGAGAAATAGAGTTTTGAAGTGGGTTGTAAATGAAAGGTTTTGGTGATATAGGTTGAATTAGAAATTTAAGAATACTAGCTTTTTAATGCGTTGAATGATGTTAGGAAGAATAGAGAATAGCTTTAAATGATGTTTTTAGTGTTTGTAATGGAAAAGAGTAAGCATTGTTGTGGGAAGGTGAAAGGGCAAAAAAGATGCAGTGGTTAGAGTAAGAAATGGGTAGCGAATGGCATAATTACTGTGCAATAAGGCTTTTATAAAGGCCATGCAGAGTCGATTAACAATCGATTCATGGATAAATATGTTCATTTGTGAATTGATTGACCACTAGATTCATGGCTAAAAAATTTAAATTCCAAAATTCCTTACACATACTATCAATCAATTGGTGAATTGATTTAAGACTTCTAAAGACCAATACTATCTTGGAATTGATTAACTACTAGATTCATTTCCTTCACATACAAAATTACTGAATCGATTGGTCACACGATTTATCCTTCTGGAACTGATTTACTACCCAATTCCTTTTATGCTAAAAGCTTTTTTCCTATCATTCTATGTCTCAATTGATTTATAATTTAACCTTTTGACACTTTAAATGATTAAAGCTTGATTTTTGAGTTAATATTGCTAAAGATGAAGGATAGTACTTGCAAAATAAACTTTTGAGATATCTCCGATGCTTAAGTTAGTACATTGATCCCAATATGAAATTAATACATAAATTATTTCTCAAAGAAATATAACATGCCCAATTCTTTTCTTATAAAATTGAAATAATCTTCATTAAGTGGCTTGGTGAAGATATTTACCAATTGAAAATTAGTTTGGACAAATTCTAATGAAATGTTTCCTTTTTGGACATGATCACAAATAAAATGATGTCTTATTTCAATGTGTTTGGATCTTGAGTGTATAATAAGATTCTTGGTTAGATTAATGACCCTTATATTATCATATTTTATGAGAATATTTTTAAAATTTAGTCCATAGTTAGATAATTATTACTTCATCCACAAGAGTTGAGTATAATAACTGCCTACTACTATGTATTCTACTTCAAAAATAGATAGTGTCACACTAGTTTATTTCTTGCTATACTAAAAAACTAGTAAATGTCCAAGAAATTGACATGCTTTACTAATGCTCTTTCTATCTAATTTGCTACCAGTAAAATTAGCATCTGAATAACTTATTAGAAAATTCAATTTTTCTTTAGGATACCATAAGCTAAAGTGAAGTGTGCTTGTAAGATATCTAAAAATCCTTTTTATAATAGTTAAGTATGATTCTTTTAGATTAACTTGAAATCTTGTGCACATACACACACTAAACATAATGTCTAGTTTACTAATAGTTAGATAGAGCAAAGATCTTATCATTCCTCTATACATTATTATCTCAACCTTTTTACTTTTTTCATATAGATCCAGCTTAGTTGCTATATTCATAGAGGTAGGAGATTGTTTAGCTTTACTCATCTTGAATTTCTTTAGTAACTCTTTTGTATATTTGGTTTGGCTTATAAAGATTCCATCACTTGATTGCTTGATTCACAACCAAAGAAAGAAATTTAGTTCTTCTATCATAGACATTTCAAATTCACTTTACATCAACTTAGTGAATTCCTTGCACATAGACTCATTAGAAGCAATAAATATAATATTAACATATATTTGCACAAAAAAAATGTCATCAAATTTTTTCCTAAATAAAGTAGTATCAACTTTTTCTCTTGAAAAATCCTTTTTTAATTAAGAATTTGCTTAGCCTTCCATACTAGGCTTTAGGAGCATGTTTCAAGCCATATAAAGCTTTTTTCAATTTAAATATATGATTTGGAAAGAAATGACTTTCAAAACTTAGAGGTTGTTTAACATATGCTTCCTCTATGATTATACCATTCAGAAATGCACATTCAACATCCATTTGATAAAGTGAAAAACCATTTATGCAAGTATATAATAATAACATTCTAATTACTTTTAGTCTAACTACTAGTGCATGTGTTTCATCATAATTAATTCCTTCTTCTTGGTTATATTTTTTGGTAACCAATCTAGCTTTATCTCTTATTATGATACCATTTTCATCTAACTTATTTCTAAAGACCTATTTTATGCCAATAATTAGATAATCATTTAATCTTGGCACAAGGTCCTAAACTTTATTTCTTTCAAACTGATTTAATTCTTCTTGCATTGTAAAGACTTAATGTTCATCAATTATTACGTCATTTATGTTATTAGGTTCATTTTGAGATAAAAATACTAAATGATCATAGATATTCTTAAGAGAACTTCTAGTTACCTTTTGAGTCATATCATTAATGACTTGATTAATAGGGTGGCATTTCATTATCTTCCATTCTTTTTAATGTCTATGAGTTAGATCTTGTTCTGTATTTCCTGTGGATGGAGCTACTTCTTAAACTTGTTCATTCTTTTTTTAAAATTTCATCTTCTTATCTTAATTCTTTTGAATCACCCATAAGTTAACTTATTCCTCATCTTCATTTGATACCTTTGTCATGCTAGGAGAAAACTTATTAAATACAATATGTATGGATTCTTCTACTAGTAAATTTTTTTTATTGTAAACCTTATAAGCTTTGCTATTACAAGAATATCTAATAAAGATAGCTTCCTTAGTTTGAAGGTTGTCTTTTCCATTATTATGTATAAAACATTTGCAATAAAAAACACAAAAATGTGAAATATATGGCTTTCATCCTTTGTAAAGTTCATAAGGGGCTTTCTTTAAAATTGGGTCTAATAGGCTTTATTCATCATATAGCAAGCAATGTTCATTGCTTTAGCTTAAAAAGAATTTAGAAAAGAGCTATCATTAAGCATAGTTCTTATCATTTCTTTTGGACACCTATTTTTCCTTTTAATAACTCCATTTTATTGAAGTGTTGTAAGAGATGAGAAGTTATACTTAATTCCATTATTATCACAAAATAAGCAAAATCATGATTTTCAAAATCCCCACCATGATCACTTTTAATACTTACTATGGATATTTCTTTTTCATTTTATAAAGTTTTTGCAGATCTTTTGAAAGCTTTAATAGCTTTATCTTTGGAAGGAAGAAATAATGTCCATGTAAATCTTGAGTAGTCATTAACAATTACAAGTACATAGAGATTTCCTCCACAACTTTTAATTTTGGATAGACTAACTAAATCCATATGTAGTAATTAAAGTGGTTTAGTGGTGGAAATAAGATTTTTTTTATTTAAAAGAGGTTTTTACTTGTTTTCCTTTTTAACATGCATAAAAAATTCTATTTTTAACAAATTTTAACTTTGGCAAACCATCAACTAAATTATTTTTGGAAAGTTTTCCTATAAAATCCATGCTTGCATGAGCAAGTCTTTTATATCAAATCCAAGAATTATCATTTATACTAACCAAGCATTTAGAATTTAGAAAAGACTTATTATTAATGTCTATAATATAAATGTTTCCAAGGCACCTTACCTATTAACTTAATTTACTAATCACTTAATTTTTAATTATGTAATAAAAGGAATTAAATGTAACTTTATTTCCTTTGTCACATAATTAATTAATACTAAGCAAATTATGCTTGAGTCCTTTGACATAGAAGACATCATCAATATGAGATTTAGAATTCTTACCCACTTTACTTTTTCTCATGACTTTTCCTTTTGAGTTGTCTCCAAATGTGACATTTCCTTCTTTTTTAAGTGCCAATGAGATGAACTTAAATTTATCTCCTATCATATGTCTTAAGCAGCCACTATCCAAGTATCATATCTCACTTTGGGTTCTTAAACTTACCTATAAAAGAAGCATCAATTTTTGACTTTTAGTATAGTTAGCACATATGTCCTTTTAGGGACCTAAATTTTTTTTCTTCTAACATTTGTATTTCTTCTATATGCACAAAAATAAATTCTATGCCCTTTATCTCCATAATAGAAACAAGTTATTCTTAGTTATCCTTCCATAGTTTCTTTAACAAAGAAGTTCTTGTAAAAATGATTCTTTTTATTTGGTGTATAACCAAGACTTTCTTTGTTAAAGCTAGTATTTTGACCAAGAAAAGTGTCAAAGAATCTTTACCTTTAGTGAACTTCTCAAGAGTTTAAGTTAAATCATCAAGTTTTTGCTTAAGACTTTCATAAAAGGTACATTTTTTTAGTAATTTTCTTAAAGCTCCTAACTTCTTGAATTAATTCTATATTTTCCTTTTAATATTGTCTTCCAAAGAAGAGATTAACTTCTTGGAAAGTTTAATATTTCTTTTGGCCTTAATCAAATCTAAATTCAAATCAGAAATAACATAATTTGATTCATTATCTGAACTAGAGATGGATACCTTATCTCTATCTTATTCTCCTAAAGCCATCAAGTGTAGAAAAACTTCTTCATCTTTATCATTTCCTTTACATAAATTGTTGTCATCATCATTTCCCTAAGTAGTTAAGTGTGCTTTCTTATGAGCACTTCTATTCTTCTTTTTTTCAATGTTCAATTGTTTCTTTAAGTAAATGGGATAATTAAACTTCATATGCCCTTGCTTTTTATACTAATAACATGTTGGAGTAGTTTGCTTACTAGTTTCTCCTTTGCTTGCATACTTGTTTGCTTGAGGCATTCTTCTTCTATCACCTATTCTTTTACATGCCCTCTAATATTTCTTAGGAGGAGGGCTAATAAGGTGTCAAGTAAATCCTCTTAGCAATCTTCATTAATTTTATCCTCAGCTACATTGGTTTCAACTTTAAGAGCGAGACTTTTTCTTTCTCTCATTATCATTAGTATATCTTTTAAGCTCTAGTTCATGCTCTTCTAAATTTTCAAATAAATCTTGTAGAGTTGGCATCTTTATCTTTATTGCTTCTTTGACAGCATTTATTTTAGGTTATCACTCAATTGTTAATGACTTTAGCACCTTGTGAACAAGTTCTCCATTTATAAAGTGCTTACTAAGAAAACTTAATTAGTTAACAAGAGTTGTAAACCTTTGTATCATATCTTTAATGGATTCTTTATCATTCATTCTAAATAATTCATATTGATAAACTAATATATATATTTTACTTTCTTTGACTTGTGTGGTTCTTACATGAGTTACTTCAAGCATATCCCACATCTCTTTTGTAATTCAGTAATTTGATACCTTCTAATATTCACCAGGTTATAAAACATTTGATAAAACCTATTTAGCTTTAGGATGAAGTTGATGATTTCTTTTCTTTTCCTCACCCTATTCGGATCTTAATTTCAAAATCTCTACATAATTTTCCTTTTTTGTCAGTGGATTATAACCAATTTCAATTAAATCCCATATATTAATATCAGTAGCTTTCATAAAATCTTTCACTTTTTATTTCCAATAAGTATAGTTCTATCCATTAAAGCTTGGGGGTTTGTTTAATGGAGGACATTTAGGTGAAATGCTAATACTATTTACATTTATTAGATCCTCTTGAGATTGTAAGATTTTATTCCAAGAGCCAAGCTTGGATACCAAATGTTATTTAGTATTTTATCCAAGAAGGAGGTGAATTGGGTTTAAAAACTTTTTGCAAATAATGACAATATGAGTTAACAAATGATTCAAGAATGAAACTAATGAATAAGTAGATGTAAACTTAGCACAACAACAAGTAATTTTCAAAAAAATAGAGTATAATATAAGTAAATAGAGAGATAGAAGAGAGAAGATTCAAACACTACTATTTATAGTGGTTCTAGCCTTGAAAATTTAACATTTTGAGGTATACATCCACTACCAAGCCTTTTTGACTTAGATTTGAATTCTAATCCATTATCTTTTCAAGTTTGAAGGTATTCAAAGAAGCCTTAGTGTAAGTCTTTAATGGTATGTGTGTCCTAGAAGCTAATCATAAGATAATTGTAATAATATACAATGTATCATGTTTTATTTTAAGCAATCCAATTATTATATTTTGTTTCATTTTAATATTAGCGTAATTTATAACTTTATATAATAATTATCCATAGAATAATTTTACTATTCCTAAAATATCCATAATCAAGTATTATTAAGAAAAGGATAGCAATAATACATTAAGACTATTATATATGGTGATTAATGATTGTGAATCATGGATATGTGATATCAAGTCAATACATAAGTACATTATTAATGAACAGATATCTGAACTAATCCACTGTGAGAATGCTACATGTATTGTCATATGTTATTAGTTATTCTCATATGACTACATTGCACCTAGTCATTTAAGCTAAAGTCATTATGATTTCTTACATGAGGAGTCATATACTTTGATACTGTTCTATGTCACCTTTAACCAGGATGTCATGTAAAGTGTTAATTCGGTGTGTTATGAATCATATAGAGAAAAGTGAGTGATGTAGATGGATTTTATTCCCCCTATATAGAAAAAGTGATATCCTTAGGCCCTTTAATTAAGTGAGACTAAAAAATACATAATTGTGATCCAATGGATTAATATGTGATATTGATCATTTATTTAAGTTAGTCTACTCGGTATCAAAAAATATAGATTGAACATTGATAAGAATGACACATTCTATGTCTTTAGTTCAATTTGGATATCATTACAAAAGGGATTGTGTTGCAAAATATTATTCACACGTTAGGTGGAAGTTGAATCATAAACATTCTTACTACTTGAAAGGTAATCATGTATTGCTAAATATCGCCCATTATCTATGGTTCATTGATAGGTCATTACTAATGTAGTAAGAATCTACAAAGTTACACAAAAAGAGTAAGAATGGGATAGTAATTAATTAGATTTTAATTAAACTAAAATTCTATTAATTAGGTTTGTTATTTAGTGCATATATATATTATCAAAGTAATAATATATATATTATTCACATAATATATAGTATATTATTTGATATTACTTGATATAAAAGTAATATCAGATAATTATGCCATTTGATATTAGATGATTATATTATGAAATAATGTTATTATCTAATAATATTTAATTATTAATATTAAAGTAATATTAGATAATTAACGGATAAACCTTATCTTTCCTTACTTCCACCATGATAGGGATAAGGTATTAGTGATTGAATAAAATTAGAAAGTATAAGCAATTTCCTAGTGAGACTAGGAAAGTGGCGTGTTTTAGTTCTATAAAAAGGCATAAAGGTGTCACTTTATAGAGGGAATACAAACTACCACTAGAAAAATCACACCAAAACCCTAGTGCTGTGTGAAAGAAGCACTTCCTAGCATATTCGCATAGGTAAAGATGTTATCATTCGCTCCATATGGATACTGTAAAGGTACCATTGCTTGACTGCGCTTGTAATTCGTACTTCAAGAGGTAATCCTTATAGATAATTCTTGATCTATGTCCCTGTACATTGATTCTAGGAATGTTTCATATTTTTTTTTTGAAAACTTATTGTGCTTAAGTATATGTGAAACCCAATAGTCTTTACTTTTCTTGTCAAATCCTTTTAAGAATCCTCCCTCAAAGCTTTTTCCTATAAAAAAATCCAACACTCTTGATATTCCTAGGGATACCTGAACCTAATATATAGTAAATATATGATTTGAATACAAGAATGTAGCTCACAAACTCTGAAAGTTAGATTATGCAATGAAGCACTAAAAGAGGAATTTGAATTAGATAGGCTTAAAGGATTTTCAAGTTTTAGATGAGAGAAAAAGAAGTTTCTTATGTCTATATAACAATGAAAACACTTTCTTAAATTTTCAAATTGAAATGAAGCCTTTATATAGAGGTTGAAGGAGTTAAAAATCCATTACAAATAAAATATAGTCGTTATGGAGTAGTTGACGCTTAGTGAATTGATTGGTTAATCGATTCAGGCTGCTTGTGAATTTTTTTAGAAAACTTGCAATGAAGTGATTAGTTAATCGGTACACCCAGCTATACAATTTATGTTCAATACATGGTAAATCGATTGGTTAATTAATTCACTAGACCTCAATTTGATTTTGGATGTTTAGAATCAATTCGATTCACTAGGTACATCAATCGATTCATAAAACTTAATTTTTGAAAAAATTAAAACACTAAATTGATCGGTTAATCAATTTATTTCGCCTTGCTAGCCCTCTAGACCTCCAGAATTGATTGGTCAATTGATTCTAATTGTTTAGTATGTTTTCTGGATGCTTGGAATTAATTGGTCAATTAATTTAGTATTTTAGTTTGCTTTCTAAATGCTTGGAATTGATTGGTTAATTGATTTATGCCTTATTTTTCTAATTTTTCAAAGATTTCCATTTGAAATGTGATTTTTTCTCTTAAAAAACAATCTGACCTCATTTTAAAAGCCTTTTGACATAAGATTAAACTTAGTATTTTCATGAAAAATTGAACCCCTCGTTGATTAATTCCTTTTATACAATTTCATTCTATGATCCTAACTAGAATCCTAGCTAGACTAAACATGTTCTTTAATCTTTAATCTCCTTCAACCTTCACTTTTTGCATTAGGATTCTAGTTGATCAAATGCCAAATATAATAGTATCAAAATATTTTATTATCATTAAAGCCACCTTAATAGGGCTAAGGTTAATAGAAAACCCATTTACAATTAACTAATTTATAATTTGTAGGTAACTTAACTAAATCCTACACTTTATTTTTATCTATTAAAGCTAATTCATCCTCCATTATACCAATCCATTATGAAGAATCAGGATGAGATACTACCTAGGAAAATGCTGTAGGATCAGTGTTTTCATTGACATTAAATTCATACTTTCACAAATATACTAGAAAGTCATTTGAAATCACTAGCCTACATTCTTTATAAGATTTCTTTGAAGGAATATCATTATCAGGATCTTCATCTTTTGCTATAGGCTGCATTATGCAAATTAAGGAATGGCAGAAAAAGAAGAATCAACAAATTAAGGTACTAGAAGAATGATAACTATGTCCTCTCTAAAGGTGGTAATCTGTAGTATTTGACTCTTGCTATCAATCTTATCCTTAACATAAATAGCTTTGTTAGATTCAATTACTTTAATAGTGTGAGTTAGATTAATATATTAGCTTTGGAGTTCAATAAGAATAATATTTACTATTTTATTTTTCCTATTTTATGTCTCTTTGTGGGATATACATACTTAATTTTATAAAATTAACCTTATTTTATAATTTATGGTTAATTTTATAATAGTATAAATTTATTCGATAAATGATGGATTTTGATACTATTTCTATTTTTTAGCTATATCTTAAGTTCCAAATATTGGATTGAGGCAATCTTTATATTATTAGAAAGCTTAAAGAGAAATCTATATTTTTTATATTTTGGCCTATGCCTAGTTCAGACGTTTTAGAGGTCATATGTAGCTAAGAAATTGAAGTCATATATTTGTCCTAACTGATCGCCTTTATTTTTGGGTCATATCTGGAGCTATAGAGGTTTGATTAACCTAAAACTAGCACTGAAGTTCTCACAAGACATAGGCCTATAAGTTTGATGTATATAATTTATCTAAATTACATTGATTTCATGACCAAACTGGTTGGAATTCAGACCCATAGGAATTCAGTGATGGAACTGTTAGATTTAATTGTCTTGTTAAAAATAGGGTTGGGCTTCTAAAAATTAGAAAAGCTCCATTATTGTAATCTTAAGAGTCATATAATTTAATTCCAATAGGATTTTAGCTTAATTAAGTTAAATAAATAGGGAGAACTTAATTAGACATTTAGACTCACAACATTTAGTAAATAGTTTTCTCTTCTTGTTGTTTTCTCTTTTGTTCTTTTATGAAAGCTTAAACCTATTGTCAATTTAAAGAGTCTAAGGCTTTTTTCATCTAGATTATAATTTTATAAATTGTAATGTAAACTTTATTTAATTAATTTTCCTCTTTCCCTAATTCTATGTGCTGAATTCCTGAGATTACATGTGTTGGATTTTGATTTGATATAATTGATGTTCATCCTTGTGATTTCTAATTTCTTTGCTATTTTGATGGTGAATTATGGTTGGTAAATCATGCTTTTACACATGGAGTAGAGAGTTGAGGAATTAATTTAGAGGTTTCTAATTTAATTTTTTAATTCAACTAAATTTTATCTTTAAATTAATTTTAATCCTTGTGATTTATGATTTGGTATAATTGATGTTCATCCTTATGACTTTTTTAATTCTTTGCTATTTTGATGTTGAATTGTAGTTGGTAAATCATGATTTTACACTTGAGGTAAAGGGTAGAGGGATTAATTTGAAGATTTTTAATTTAATTTTTTAATTTAGCTAAATTCTATCTTTAAATTAATTTTAGTCTAGGGTAGGGATTATAGCAGTTGCTTAATCGACTAATCTTAATTAATCAAATTCTGGATGGTAATCTAGCTTAGACTTCATGGGTTATTATAGGAGTTTCGGGTAATCCAAGGTTAAAGAATTAGTTAGAAAAGTCAAATCTTAATTAATCAATGATTAATCCAAACTAGAGTTTACAATTCCTTAAATCAGCTGTTTTGCTACATTGGTTTTCTTACTTTTTGTTTACCTTTCATTTTTTTTGCTTAATATATTCAATTCAATTTAAATTCACAAAACCCCCCATTTCGTGTTTTGCATTTTGCTATTGCATAGTTATACATATAACATATTACATATTGCATTCTTATACAACACTTTGTTTTAATGCATTCATATTCTATTTTACATCTATTACATTAGTTTCTTATGTTTTTATTGCATAATAAATTAGATAGTTATGTAGATATTGTTAGGAATTCAATTAAAAAAGATAATGTCAAGGGATCACTAGGGTATGACCTAGTTGTTTCACTATACTGCATTATCTTGTAGTAAACTAATTTTTAACTAATTTTAGTGTATAACGACATTGTAATTAAATTTTAGCATTATTGCTGGGGATCCTCTTAAATTTATCTTTTCCTACATATTACTAGCAATATATTATACCATTGTTCAAGCATTTTAATAGGTAACTACATCTATTAATTGTATTTCTTGTATTTTATAGTAGCTATAATTTTTTTGTACTTTCTTAGATTCCATTGCATTCTTTATTTCCTACTCATTCCTCCACTTTAATTCATCATATTTTATCATATTATATATAATCCAACATTTTTAGAGGTTTTTGGCTTAAAGAAATTAGTTTTCAAGCAATTTTCACCCTACCCCCAAGAATTGTACTAGATCTCACTAACTTTGATTGAGTTAAAATTTTTACAAAAGCTAGATTTGATTTTTCTCATTAAAAGTCATAAGCTTTAGCTTATGAGGTGCCTCATTTTTTAGCCAAATGGTTGAGAGCTTTCCCTTTCTTCCTTACTGATGTTGCTAAGAACTAGATTTATTGCCTCTAACTTGGATCTGTGACTTATTGGAATGATATGAAGTAGCAATTTCTTAAAAAATTCTTCCTTGCATCTAGATCAATTGCTATTAGGAAGGAGATATGTGGCATTAGCCAAATGAATAGAGAAACACTGTATGAATACTAGGAAAGGTTTAAAAAATTATATGCAAGCTATCTTCATCACTAGATTAATGAGCAGCTCTTTATCTAATATTTTTATGAAGGCTTTCTTCTAATGGATAAAAGCATGATAAATGCTGCAAGTGATAGAGCATTAATGGATAAAACACCTATGGCAACAAATGACCTCGTTATAAATATGACAATAAATTCCTAACAATTTGACATTAGGGTACTCTGCCACTAGAAATGTACACGAGATAAGCTTTCCCTCCTATGTAGATCAACAAAGAATGCTGCAAGTGATAGAGCATTAGTGATAAATGCTGCATGTGATAGAGCATTAGTGGATAAAATACCTATAGCAACAAATGACCTCATTGCAAATATGATAGCAAATTCATAACAATTTGACATTAAGGTACTTTGCCACCAAAAGTGTACACGAGATAAGCCTTCCTTCCTATGCAAATTAACAAAGAATAGAGCATAGGATAGATGAATTAACCTCCTTAGTGAGGCAATTGGATATAGGATAATAGTAGTAGCAATTATAGGCCCCTTCACCTACTAGACTTTATGGCATTTGTTCTTGCTTAAGCCAAGCTACTAATTTTTGTCCAACCTTACAAGAGGATGATCGCTAATACTAAGCTTATGCTACAGTAGTGTTTTCTAGGAAGCCATTATACTAGTATCAGTAGCAAACCAAATATGATCCTTACTTAAATTTTTATAATCTTAATTAGAGGGATCATCATAATTTCTGATATAATGATGCCTCAATGCAGCAACCAACCAGACTAGCACCATACCAAAATAGACCTCCATTCCAATAGTAACAGCTTTCCAAGCCTATCTAATAATAGAACTTTTAAAACTAACAAGGAGCCTCATCTTCATCCTCTCAGCCATCCTTTAAAAAGTTAGTCAAACAAATGGCTGCCAATAATTTATAGTTCCAATTGAAGGTAGATGCTACAGTGTAGGACCTGCAAACACAAATTTGTTAGCTTGCTTCCACTATAAATGAGCTCAAGTCACAAGGGTCTGACAGATTGCCTTCCTAAATAATTCCTAACCCATAAGGCAATATTTTTACCATCATGTTAAGAAGTGGCAAGGGAATCCATGGTCTTCATAATCGTCCACTAGTAAGCCAGAAAAATAAAATAAAGCAACCAGTAGTTGCTAAAAATTTTGTAAAAAACTCCCTTCAATCTAACTAGAATTTAAACAAGCCAAAGATAATGCACAAACTAGTAAATTTCACAAAACACCATCCCTTCCCTTCCCTAAAAAAATTACATAATCCAGGAAAATAGAAGAATTTGATAAATATAAGGAGATCTTGGAAACTTTTAGGAAAATGGAAGTTAACATTCCACTACTGGATGCTATGCTAAATTCTTCAAAGATCTATGCACATGCAAGAGAAAGATTCATGACAATGAAAAAGTGACTGTAGGCTAAAATATCTCAACCATTCTTCAACCAAGCTTACCCTGAAAGTACAAGGATCCAGGAACTTTTGATATAACCTATGTAATAAGCAACAACATATTTAAACATGTTTTAATTGGCTTGGCAGCTTCCATAAATATCATGTTAATGTCAGTATTCTCCTTTTTACAGCTTAGTCTCTTGAAGCAAATAGGAGTAATTATCTAATTAACCAATAGAAGTACTACATAACCTGTTAGGATTATTGAAGATGCATTAGTTCAAGTGAAAGAATTAATATTTTCAATGGATTTTTACATTATACCAATCGAGGATAAGTCTGTAAATAACTTTGCACTTTTGATTTTAGGAAGACCATTCCTTAAAATCGTAAAAATAAAAAATAATATAGATATTGGTACTCTTTCCATGGAAGTTAGAGATATAGTAGTGACATTCAACATTTTTAAAGCTATGAAATTTCATATTGAAGAGCATTTTGTATTTCAAATAGATGTGCTTGAAAAATTAGCTAAAAATGCCTTTGAAGACATGCTTGCTTTCCCATATTTCTGAGTTTATAGATAGTTTCAATGGTCATGAATGTACTTGCTGTGATGATGACAACCAATGTGTTATATGTGCTGAAATATCTGAATTTATAAACAAAGAAACCAGTGTTGTTCTAAAACATGTAAAATTTAATACAAAAACTACAAAATTTGATGTCTAACAAGGAGTTCAACTTGTTAAAGTGGTTTCCATGAAATTAATACCTTATGTCATTGAGCTACCAATATTGAAGCTCAAACCTCTTTCAAAATATTTGAAATATGCATTTTTAGAAGAGAATAAAAAGTTACTAGTCATTGTAAGAAAGAATTTACATTACAACCTAAATAAAAAGAGAAATTCTTATAAATTTTGAGAGCTCATAAACAAGCAATAGTATGAACACTTGCAAACATCCCTGGTATTAGCCTTTTCACTATATGCATAGGATTTTGCTAGAAGAAGGAGCTAAATCAGTGAGATAACCACAAAGAAGACTCAATCTTCTAATTTTAGACATGGTAAAGAAGGAAATCACTAAACTTTTGGAGGTTGGCATTATATATCCAATTTCAGACAGTAAATGGGTGAGTCTAGTCCAAGTTATCCCTAAGAAAAGTGGCTTAATAGTAGTGAAAAATTAAAACAATGATTTGTTCCTTACTAGAGTGTAAAATAGTTAGAAAGTATGCATTGATTATAAGAAGTTGAACTAAGCAACTGGAAAAGGCCACTTTCCATTGCCTTTCATTAATTAAATGTTGAAGAGATTGGTTAGAAAATCTCATTATTGCTTCCTAGATAGCTACAATGGTTACTTCTAAATTCATATTGCTTCTAAAGATTAAGAAAAGATAATCTTCATGTGTCCTTTTGGCACTTTTGCTTTTAGAAGGATGCCTTTTGGCCTATGCAATACACTTAGTACATTCCGGAGGTGTATAGTGAGCATTTTTTTTTAATTTTTAGAAGATTATATTTAGGTTTTCATGGATAAGTTTTTTATTTATGGTTTCTTTTTTTTATACATGCTTGGATAATCTTTCTAGGGTGTTAGATAATTGTATTGAAACTAATTTTTTTACTGAATTTTAAAAAATGTCATTTCATGGTAGAGCATGGTATAGTTTTAAGACATATAGTGAGTAGTAAAAGCATTGAAGTATACCTTATTAAGATTGATGTAATTTTTACTTTACTTTACTCCATTTATATATGGGAAGCGCGTTCTTTTCTTAGTTATGTAAGTTTCTATAGGAGATTCATTAGAGATTTCAGCAAGATTGCCCTTCCATTATCCAAACTACTCCAAAAAAAAGTAGATTTCAACTTTGATCAACATTATAAGGAAGCTTTTGATAAATTGAAGCAAGCTCTCACCACCACTCATATTATCCAGCCATCATCTTGGGATTTTCCTTTTGAGTTAATGTGTGATGTATCCAACTATACAATTGGTGTTGTTCTTGCATGAAAAGGAAGAAAACAACCTCATGTGATTTATTATGGTTTAGGAACTTTGGATGTTGCCCAAGCAAATTACACTATAATAGAATAAGAACTCTTAGCTATTGTTTTTGCTTTTAATAAGTTTAGATCATATTTACTTGGTTCTAAGGTAATTGTGTTTTTTGATCATATAGCTTTGATGTTCCTTTTAAAGAAACTCAAGGTAAAACCCCATTTGATTAGATGGATGTTACTTTTGCAAGAGTTTGATATTAAGATTAAAGATAGAAGTAGTGTTGAAAACTTAGTGGCTAACCATTTAAGCATAATTTCAAGGGATGTAGACACTCTCCCCATCCATGACACTTTTTTGGATGAGCATCTTTTTCAACTACAAGGTAAGGATCTTTGGTATGCTAATTTACTGAATTATTTGGTTGCTAATGAGTTGCTTACATATGCTAAGAAAGCTCAAATTAATAAGTTTAAGAGTGAGGCTAAATATTATGTGGAGGATGATCTTTATTTTTAGAGATTTTATGCTAATTAAATAATTAAGAGATGTGTACATGATTCTGAATTTCATTGCATACTTGTATTTTTTCATGATCATGCTTGTGGAGGTCACTTTGAACCTAATAGAATAATAAGGAAAGTGCTTAATTATGATTTTTATTAGATTACTTTATTTCAAGATGCTTACATATTTTGTAAAAATTGTGAACAATGTCAAAAAATTAGGAATTTAACTTTAAACATGAGATGCCTCAATCCCCTATGCTTTTTTATGAAGTTTTTATGTATAGGGCATCAATTTTATTAGTTTTTTCCTTTATCTTTTATCTTTGTTTACATTCTTCTTACTATTGATTATATTTCTAAGTGCGTGAAAGTTAAAGCTAATAAAATTGATGATTTCAAAGTTGTTGTAGATTTTGTCAGGTTTTATATTTTTAGCAAGTTTGGCATTCTACATACTTTGATTAGTGATTAAGGAACTCATTTTTACATTAAAGCACTTGAGGCTTTGTTGAAGAAATATGGGGTTTGTCATAGAGTTTTCATATAATATCATCCCTAAACTACGTGCTTTGATTAGTGATCAAGGAACTCATTTTTGCAATAGAATACTTGAGGCTTTTTTGAAAAAATATAAGGTTTATCATAGAGTTTTTATACCATATCATCCCCAAACAAATAGGCAAGCAAAAATTTTCAATAAAGAAGTGAAGTTAATTTTAGAGAAAACTGTGAAACCTAATAGAAAAGATTGGAGCTTTAGATTAGATGATGCATTTTAAGCTTATAGGATTGTATACAAAACTCCTATTAGGATGTCTCCATATTGGATTATTTTTAGGAAAGCATGTCATTTTTTGGTAAAGTTAGAGCATAGAGCATTTTAGGCAATAAAAAGGTGCACTATGGATTTGAAGGCATGTAGAGAGGAAAGAAAATTTCAATTATAAAAATTAAAGGAGCTTAGACTTGAAACCTATGAGAATTTTAAGTTTTATAAAGAGAAAATAAAAGCATTTTATGATAAGTTCATTCTTAGGAAAAATTTTAAGATAGGCAAAAAAATTTATTATTCAATTCAATGCTTAAATTGATGCTGAGTAAGCTCTGTTCCTATTAGAATGGACCTTTTTGTTGTTGCTAAATTTTTCCTTATAATGCAGTTAAAATTAAGAGCTTAGAAAGTAACAAAGTGTTCAAAGTTAATGGACATAGGGTGAAACTATTCTATAAAGGCTTTCAAGGGCAAGTAGTGGAAGCAATGTCGTTGGGGATCCCAATTTATTCTTAATGGAGGAGCTTGAGCATTATGTTTGGCCAAAGATATTAAAGAAAGATGCTTTTTAAGAGGGAATCCAAGCCACTTTAGAGATTTGCTTTTTCTTACTCTTCTCTTTTAATTATATGTCCCTTATCTTTCTTAATATTATTTTTGATGATATTGATATGCTTTACATTGAGAATAATGTAAAGTTTAAGTGTGGGGGAAGTTTTCTAAGATTTATTTTATATTTTATATCTTCTTTCAATGCTTTTTTGTGCTTTTCAATATTATGCTTAAAAAAAAATAAAATTAAAAAAAGTGTGCTTTTAACTTATTTTTGAGTCATTTTGAATTCTTTTTAGTTGCTTTCCATGAATGGAAATTTTGCACTTTTATAAGTAGGATTCAATTGAAGTTAGATAGGACTTATAGCATGATTGAATGAATGATTTTGCTTTTTGAGATTGATTAATGTAGTGATGGATTTTGAATTGGTAAATTGAACTTGGTAGTATAACTTACCTTATGAGATTTTGAGTCTTATGTTGAAAATTAATACTATTCTCTTTCATTTTTATGTGATATTTTTCCATGATTTATTTTTCTAGGACTTGCTTTGAATCTTTTTAAGATTATATTTTATATATCCATGCACAAACATGATAAATATATTGTTTCTTTCTTTTAAGGTAGAGCTATAAAGCCAACCTTGAAGTTTTTACTTTTGTTAAGCTTTCTTGAGCTTTTATTGCCTTTACTTTGTTGATTAACCTATAAGCATAATTTTCTAATGAAAAACATATGACTTTACCTAACCTTAGGAATTAGTATAACATTGAAATTTTTATGAGATGGACTCTTGAATAAGTGTAGCGGTGTGCAAGTTTATATATTGTAAAAAGTCATCATCAAAGGTTAGTTGAAAAAAAAAAGATAAAAAAATTTAAGTAAAAGAAAAGGAAGAGAAGAAAATGAAAAGAAAAAAAGTGAAAAAAAGATAAAAAAAAGAAGAATTGAATTGAAATGAAAAAAAGAAGAAAAAAATAAAAAAATTGATGAGTGTTTGAAATTTGAATTTGACTTGTTATGTTGAGTTGCAATTGTTTATGATTTGCCTATATATATATATATATATATATATATATATATATATATTTGATTTAAGTGTTTCATTGATTTCTTTTGTTTCTAACATTTTATCCTTATTTTTCCAACTCTTACCTTAGCCATATTACAACTATAAATGAAGCCTTTTTTATTTATGTTGTGAATGTGATTTGAGTAGTGGAGGTTAGATGATTAGCAAGCTTATGGTAGGACAATTGTATGGAAAGAACATGAGCAAAACACTAGCCAAAACATTTGAAAGTTAGAGAGTAAATTTTGCAAGAATATACTAATTTAATTTACTCTTTTTAAATAAAGTTGTTATGTTAGTTAATTCCAAAATTTTCAATAATTTTTTCTCCATGATATGTTACATTTCTTGTTGGCTTTTATTTGGTTCTTACTTGTGGATTTATGATTTTGAAGTTTTTGAAAAGTAAGTTTTTTATTTTTTTGCTTTTTGAATAAAGTTGTGTTTTACCCGAGGATGTGTAAGAGTTAAATGCGAGGGAATTTGATGAGAAAAATATATATTATTTTATTTTTTCCTATTTTATGTCTCTTAGTGGGTTACATATGCTTAATTTTATAGAATTGGCCTTATTTTATAATTTGTGGTTGATTTTACAATAGTCTAAATTTATTCGTAAATATTGAATTTTGATACTATTTCTATTTTTTAACTATATCTTAAGCTTCGAATGTCGAATTGAGGCAATCTTTATATCGTTAGACAGCTTAAAAAGAGATCTACAATTGAAGTCATGTATATGTCCTAACTAAGCTCGCCTCTATTTTTAAGTCATATTTAGAGTTATAGAGGTCTAATTAACCTGAAACTAGTGCTCAAATTCTCATAAGACATAAGCCTACAAGTGTGATGCATATGATTTATCCAAATTACATTGATTTCATAATAAAAAACTAGTTGGAATTCATACTCATAGGAATTCACTTATGTAATTGTTAGATTTAATTATCTTGTTAAAAATAGGTTTGGACTTCTAAAAATTAGAAAGGCCTCATTATTGTAATCCTTAGAGTCATACAATTCAAGTGTAGTAGGGTTTTAGCTTAATTAGGTTAAATAAATACGGAGAACTCAATTACACATTTAGATTTTTATACGCAACATTTAGTAGATAGTTTTCTCTTCTTCTTGTTTTCTTTGTTGTTCTTCAGTAGAAGCTTAAAGCTATGGTTGATTTAAAGGGTTTAAGGTTGTCTTCATTTTTATTATAAGGTTATGAATTATAATGTTAACTTTATTTAATTTATTTTTCTCTTTCCTAAATTCTATATCCTAAACTCTTAAGATTATATGTGTTGGATATTGATTTGGTATAATTGATATTTATCCTTATGATTTTTTATTTCTTTGCTATTTTAATGTTGAATTATGGTTGGTAAATCACAGTTGAGGCAAAGGGATGAAGGATTAATTTGGAGGTTTCTAATTTAATTTCTCAATTTAACCAAATTCAATTTTTAAATTAATTTCAATCTAGTTTAGGGATTATAGTAGTTACTTAATCGGCTAACCTTAATTGATCAAATCCTAAATGGTAATTTAACTTAGAATTCACAAGTTATTGCAGGGGCTTGGAGTAATCCGAGATTGAATACTTAATTAGAAAAGTCAAATCCTAATTAATTAATGATTAATCTAAACTAGAGTTTTCAATTCCTTGAATCAGCTATTTTGCTACATTAGTTTTCTTACTTTCTATTTGCCTTTTATTTTTATTTTGCTTAATACATTTAATTCAATTTAAATTCACAAACCCCCTATTATGTATTTTGCATTCTGCCACTCCATAGTTGTACATACAACATATTGCATATTGCATTCTTATATAACACTCTATTTTAGTGCATTTGCATTCTATTTTACACTTGTTGCATTAGTTTCTTGTATTTTTATTGCATAATAAATTAGATAGTTGTGTAGATATTGTTATGAATTTAATTAGAAAAGATAATATCAAATGATCACTAGAGGTACGACCTAATTATTTCACTATACTACATTATCTTATAGTAAACTAGTTTTTAACTAATTTTGATGCACAACAATATTGGAATAAGAGCCATTGCAATAACCAATAAAAGACATAGAAAATGTCTTATAGTCAAATTTTTTAAAGCTAGGAATGTATGATTTTACCTCTGTTTTGCAACCTTAAACATGGAAATATCTCAAGCTAAGGTTTTTATTATTTGTAGCTTATATGAAGTCTTAGGCATTGACTTGCTTGGTACTTAATTCAGAATGTAAGCAACAGTCCTTAATATCTCTCTTTATAAGAAGTTTAAAAGTGTGGAATGAGAAAGCATGCATTTGACCATATCCATAAATGTTTGTTCCTCCTTTCAGCCATGCCATTCTACTATAGTGTAGTAAGCATAGTGTAACTAGTCTTAATACCACACTCTTGCAAATATTTAGAAAAAGAACTAGGATTTCTCTCGATTTCATCATATCTCCCATAATACTCATATCCTTTATTTGACTTAACACGTTTGATCCTTTTGTCAAATTTAAGCTCAACTATAAGCTTGAACCTTTTAAAAGCATCCAAGGAATTGAACTTTTTAGTAAGCAATTCAATCCACTTAAATATAGAACAATCATCTATAAAGGTAATAGAGTATCTCTGATCTCTTATAATTATAGGTGTGGTTGGTTTGTAAATGTTAGTATGAATCAATCCTAACACCTCTTATCTTTAGATCCTTTTTTCCTTTTTGGTCTTAATAGTGAGCTTCCCTTTTATATAGTCTACACAGGTGTCAAAATCAAAGAAGTTAAACCTATGAAGAACACCTTTTCTAATTAGTTTTTGAATTTAATCTTTAAAGATGTGGCCTAAATGCTTGTGCGAAAGCATTAAGGAGTTTTCACTAATTTCTTTCTTTTCTTCCCAATAAACATGTTAACAATGTTAAGGAAATTAGTATCCATGTTAATTTTGTATAATCTATCCTTCAATTCATCAGAACCTATAATGGTTTAGCTATGGAACAAATTCATTTTTTTACTTTTAAAATCATAGGAATATCTTTCAAGATCTAGTGCAACTATTGAGATCAAGTTTTTTCTTATGAAAGGCATATAACCTATATATTCTTAGTTCTAAAATCACACTCAATCAATAATCATAGAGTGACATCTCTAATGAGTTTAATTTCCACCTTTTCACCATTTCTCAATTTGATGATTAGTTCATTATTGCTTAACCTCGTAGGATTTTTTAGTGATTGAGAAGAATTGGTCATATGAAATATTGTAATAATGTTAAGCCATCATGTATTTAATAGCACATCGCCACATTAGATTTAAAACAAATTGATATCAGTATAGTCTAATCCCGATTGAAAGTCCTATCTAGCATCTTTCCAAAGATTTGTTACATAAAAATTGAGGAAAAGCATGTGAAATAATTAATGCATGTACATACTTAATCATGCTAATGTTTTTTCTTACAAAATTAAGATATGCAACCATATACAATATTATATTATAAAATCTAATATCAAAAGGTATTTAAGATTTTACAATATAATATAAGAATTAAACATTATACTCCTAAAACTTAACATCATAAAAGATGTTTAAAAAAATTTAAAAGTATAACATTCATTCTTATGCTCATATTATTATTAATTAATTGTATTAATAATACAATACTAAAAGGTGTTTAATATTATTAATATAACCTATCCCTTAAAATAATTTTTCTTTCAAAAAATTTGGATAAAATTTTATACAACTTATTCCATGAAGGTGGGTATGTAGTTACATAAAATTTTATGGTATAATACATGTATATTGTAATTCCTATATAACACAATAATGATCCAAAAATTGTTACATTATACAAATAACTTTAAAAAATTGCCACAAAATTATCAGAAGTGACTAATACTATAAGAATCACATAGGAAAATTTTGAGTTCAAAATAAGTATATTTACACATTTGGTGCAATCATTACTACCTCACACTAGTGGAAGGGTGGCAGTTGGCTCCCACACACTAGTTGTATGACTAGCTTTATGCATTTCACATGCCTAGCCTTTTTCCCTGGCCCATTTTGCTTGTTTATGGGTTAGCTAACTCTAAATGCAATTTAGGTTCAACCCAACTATGTTTTATGCTATTTCTTCTCATTTTTCCATGGATTTTTGCCCAAATTTGTTCCTTTGTCAAAATTTTAACTAATCCAATATATATCTCCATAAAAAACACATCAAATTTGAATTTCACAAAATTTAAAAACTTTTCAACATAGTTCCATTATTTTGCCAATTTAAAGGGATTATCTTCACATTCTCTAGGTTTCAATATCATACTTATCCTATGATTTATATTTTATAACTAATCTAACCTTAGTTCTTGCTAAGAATATGAAGTTATAATGTTTTATGCAATTCCATATTATTAATTTTTAGTTTTCTAATGTTTTTAGAAAATAAAAGAAACATTTTTTTGCATTCAAGCTACACAATTATACTATACAAAAGCAAACATGCATTTTAACAAGAAGATTAGCTATGCATTCAAATATTAAGGATGATAGTTATATGCATACGTGGATTCAAATTCCAGTAACAGATTATGACATACATGCATTTAAGTTCATTAACAACCCTAGAAAACAAAACCCAACTATACACATGTACACTTGATTCCCAATGCATATCATGTGGAAAAAAAAGAAAAGCTTGCCAGATTTTGATGCAAAGAACCATATTGGAATTTTGATGCACACACATATATTTGTAGTGGAAACATAAGCTAAGTACATAAAAGCAAAATAGCATATATATAGCAAAACCAAATAGCGCACATACGCACACGCGCGCGCGCGCACGCATACTGATGCTTATATAGCAAAACCAAGTTCAAAAATTATATATTCATGCATATATGCATTGGATCATGTTTATGAATAGGTATATCCTAGAAGCAATTAATTGCATCCAAAAATTAGTAAATTTGACACATACATACACATACACACATACATAAAGCTAATAAATTTTACAAAATTTCACCTTAATCAATTATAATCAAAAGCATAACTTTATTTTGATACCAATTGCAATAATTTAATTTTAAATTTATCATAAAACCAAATCATAGGTTTTAATTGTGGCATGAAATAAAATGAAATTTAAACATAAAGTTCAGAATTAAGGGAGAGTTACTTATATAAATACCTAGATTGTGTATATCCATAGTTAAGCTTTACTTTTGTATCATCAAGTCATCAGTAGTCAATCCATCTTAAGTTAATTATCTAAAATTAATAACAAATGTTATAAAGTTGCCTTCCTATAGCTAAAAACACTTTTCTATAATTCTAGGAGAGATTGGATTAAAATTAGTTATCTTCAATAAAATAGAAAAAAATTGAAAAAGGATTTAGTAAGGTTAGGACCCCATTTAAATAATAACATCAGATTATAAATTCTATCTATCATAAGATCCATACTATTTAATCAGATAAGGTTGGGCCTAACTATCCCATGACCCTTTAATTAATTGTCCTCCATTCATCCTTATTAACATTAACATTTCTATATTGATAAATTATGTTAGGTCTATAGGAGAGTTTATCTAACTTCTATCAAATAGAGCATTAATGTCATAGTTACACTATAAATTTAGGGTTTATTATTAAGCCTAATTTAATATAAGAGACAATGATTTAAGTAACCTCACAATGTTAGAGAATCTTCCTAAAGGGAATCCATAAAATAGAAGATTTAGCATTAAAAGAATTTGAACTTATAATCAAAAGAAGTTAGAATTAACAAAATCTCATCTAAATTATAATAATCAATATAACTTTTCGTAAGACATGTTATAACTTTTATCAAAAGTTATTTATTATTGGACCTTTTATTTTAAATGGTATTCACTATTCTTGTAAGTTTTATATCTTCTTTATATTTAAGGTTCAATTCTTGATTTTTATGTATATGTATATAGTAATTTAATTACTCTTACTATTAAAAAATTATTTATTAATTTTATTATTCACATATCAACTTTTGCTAATTCACATTTGTTAAACAATTTATTAAACTCTTTATTATGTAAAAATAAAAATAAGGGATTTGGTTTGTTACAATTTTCAAAAATAGGTTACACCAATATAATTTTTTACAAATTTTATAAGAAAGTTCCATAAAATTCAAAATTTTTTTTATAAGGTATTGCAACTTTTTCATATGAAATAAGTTATATAAAATATAACTATTCATATAAAACTCGTAATTTTTTCATAAGATTTTGAAATTTTATAACATGAAACAGCGATTCTATAACATAAAATTTTGAAGAGTTGTTATGAGATTTTAAAAAAGTTATAAATTTAAAATAAAATATTATAAATTTTATAAAAAAAATCATGTAAAATTCATAATAATTATACCAATACATCTTATTTTAAAGATGCATGGAAAAAAATGGCTCCAGAAGATAAAGATGTGTTACGCGAATCTTTTCGGCAATGGATTTTTACAGTCTGATTTCTTCAACCATGTGGAGAGTGGGTCGAGGAATTTGCGCAGAGATGAGAATGTTAGTTAAAGCTGGTGAGGAGAAAACGACAACAAGCTTGCACAGTTAATGCTCTTTAGTTGACTTCATTACCCTCTCTCATCTTTCCGTCTACATAAATCACAAGCTTAATATTTTCATTTGTATGGAAATTATGTCAATCATTTGCCATGGCTCATCTAGAATTTTTTATTTCCGATTTTTTTTTTTTTAAAAAAAACGATCTCCGAGTTGAAATTACCTTGAACAGTATTTTCATTTTACAACATGAATTTGAACGTGTAACTAGTCGATCATCTTTAGCTTAAATAGTATATTGTAATTCTTTTTAAGATTTTATCTTTTCCAACATTTTCATTTGATTTCAAAATATTATGTATACACATTTAGTTGTTTAATCACTCTTATTATTACAAAAATGAATGTATAACTTAATTAATTTTGAAAAAATAAGCCATATATTTTTATTTGAAAATATTACATTTTACTTCGTCGATTTTTATTTAATCTGTCTGTGCTATTAAGTGTTGAACTTTGCCAGCCGGTTATTTTTTACATTAATATATTATCTATCTAAACTTTTTTAATCTAATTTTTTTTATAAAAAATTTCATTACATATGAATTAAATAAAATCAGGTAAAATCATATGTAAATACAATATAATTTTTCTATAATTATGTGAATTGATGTAAAAAATTCTTAATAGACTAAAAAATAATTGTCTTGACACCTTAATTTAATAGCCTTGTTTGTCTTTGTACCTTCCCTTTAAATGAGGAAAAAGAATTCTATTGCAATACAATATATAGGTAAAAGAGAATAACTAAAATTCTTGACATTTATAAATAAATTTTTTTATATATTTTATTACTGATAATTTTGTAAATAATATAACAATAGCATATAGTCTATGAATTTAAAACTAGAAGATATAACTAATATTTTTTAGGCTCTTTTGAGAATTATTTACATCAATTTACATAAATTGCACTTTACTCAGAATTCAATTAACCCATTTTATATGGAATGTTCCGTTACAATTGCATCAAAAAAGTTTGAGCAGGGAATATATATTAACAAACAGAAAGAACCGGTGGTGGACGAATTTTGAAACTTGAGAACTCGTGTGATTTAAGTGCAAATCAACAAAATCATATATGTATAAAGTATAGTTTCCTTGTTTTTTTTTTTAATTTTTACCATAATTTTCCTTTCTACCAGACATAAACAATAAATAAGTTTAAATTTAACACGCTCAGCATAATTCCTTGCATTTGACCTCATTTACAATTAGTGGAGAATCTGAAAATTAAGAAAAGAAAGGGTTTAATTACAATATATAGTTGATTGGATTAATGGCCCTAAAAACGGAAAAGGCTCCCTGATTTAATTTAATTTTTCTGCCCGTTCCTGCTGGGAGGTGATTTAGCTAATTTCCTACGAAAAAGCTGGATTGAAATCACTTGGTTTCCATTTTTGCAGGCCCGAGCCCAACCCATTCTTTTTAATATGGGCTTCTTAATTGTTTTTCAACTTTTATGGCTATGCCATTTGTTATATATGTTTGTTTACACACACACAGAGTTCAGGCAGGCAATTCGTATCCTTTCTTGACAAGTAAACGAGTAACAAGAGATTCTTGTTTTATTTTATCCAAAATTATATTTTTTTAGAAATATTTCATTTATTTATATATAAATAAATGAGTTTTATGCATAATTATATAGCTTATAATTAAAAATAATACATAATATTATAGCAGCAAAAAAATAACTTTCTTTTTAAAATAGATAGTACTATTGTTTTATTATACTTCTCACATTTAATATTGGATAAATTAAACATATATGTTATTTTAATATTTATATATACAAATACATTAGATTATTTTTATGGAACTATATGTATTTTATTATAAGTTTGTGCTCTCATTGATTTTCTTAGAATCGTACATAAAACTACAAGCATAAATTAAAATACCCCCACAAATTTTTAAAATTTATCTCCACTAAACTAGTGAAACATGTTTACCCTCACTTATCTTTAGATAATCTCTACCAATATTTTTAGGAAAGATATTTTTGTTTAAAAAATCTTAATTTATTGGTTTACTGTAACAAACTCTACAAGAAATTTTGTATTTAGAGATGGAATTTAGTAATAGATGTTTTATGATGAAAATAGCAATGGATAACCTAATGGTAAATGGGTTTGCAACTACCAAAAATATTTGGTAATGAATTGTAAATTTAATAACAAAATTAGTAATAGATATTTTATAATACATTGCTAATGTTCATAGATATGTGATTAAATTTAACAATGAATTTCATCTCCTAAATTTAAAAAAGCATTGGTATAATAATGAAATATTTTTAAATTTATTGACAGAATTAACAAAAATCTTTTTAAAATTTGTTTGAAGTTTGTCGTTAAGTTAAACATGTTGTATCACTAAATGACTTTAACAATAGATATTCCATCATTGACCTAATATTATATATAAGCCCTGATAGTAGCCTCTCACTTTTCCTTTTCCTTCTTCTCTCTTTTGATGTTTTAATTGTGGTCGCACCTCTAGCTTACTTTGGTGACCTCCTCATCTCTTGCCACAACTATTTGCAACCTCTTAGAGTTTCATTGGCATCTTCCCTTATGTTTAATCAACTTGTCAAAATCATTAGGATTTTGGCATTTTTTAATTTTAGGTTTTTTTATTGACTAAAATTAGTTTTTAATGACTTCAAAGTGCAATTGATAGTTTTTTATAATGAAATTGCTAATTTGTGATGTTCATTGAGTTATTTTGTTGATTAATTTAAGTGATGAGATTCATATAAATTAGTTTTAACTGAAAATAAATTAGTTTTGTTAATTATCAAAATTATCAATCTTATGATTATAGAAGCATGAGATTTATATAGATGAGAGTTCAATTTTTTTTTATGAAAATATGTGTGAGCAAGTGAAAATAACAAAGTAAAAAATAACATTATTGGAAGTTACAACATGATTACTATGATCAAGTTATTTTTCTTCCTACTTTGTTTGTGTTTGTTATGTGCTGGATTGTTTGCTTTTAATAAAGGTAAATATATTTGCTCTACAAGCTTGTAACTTTTGTTTCCTAGTGAATTGTTGAATATTATGAATTAGTGGATATATGAATGGAGTTTTCATTGTGATTTCACGATAAACTTCCAATATAATATGCTATTAATTTATTAAAAAGGAATAATACTCACAAAAATAGTATGATCAAATGCTTATTAATTGCACTTTCAAATGGTATGAATCTCACACCTAATCTCATGAAAGAATATATTAGTATCATTTCAAATTGCACTTTCATTATGAAGAGTCACTAATTAATATAAGATGGTATGATATGTTTAAGTGAAACATATTAGAAATGTGTTACATATAAAATGGTAGCACGAGAATAAGGATGTAAAGGATATGCTACTTTTTATCCTAATTCTATAAAATTCAGTATTTGGAATGGTGACATGAATGTGCAAAATGTAAGCATATTACAATGTGATAATCAAAACATTGCTGGTATATTTGATTTGTTTAATATAATTTTATTGGTATGTCACTTGATAAATGATTCCTTTATAACTTATTTGTTAATTTGAAGCAGAATTTGAATATGTCTTATAGTCATTAGAAAATATTTAACTAATATACCACTTTATTGACTTTTGGAGCTTACTTTTTTATGTACCCGTATATATCACAAAGTGTTTATTTTTTTCATTTGTTTTAGTGACTACATCTTTATTTAATGGAGATCAAGATATTTCTATTAAAAATGGTCGCACACTTAGATGACATAACAGTTGGATTGGATGATGCTATTGTCTTTTATGACTCAAAGCACCACACCATTTGCCCTTTGTGCTTTATAACCATAAATTGGTTGGCAGTTACCATACTAGTTACCTAGGAAAGGGCCCCATACATCAGAGCCTCTTACTTTAGAGCTTATTCAAGAGCTTAGCTAGAAAAGTCTTACCTAATAAAGTGCTCTGATATTGGCAATTCATTTAAGGTGGCCATCGACTTTGCCCTAGGGTAGAAGCCCTATTGATGGAGGGGTTTAGGTGCATTTAGATGGTGACTTATAAGTATTGTTTAATTAACATAGCTTTATATGATTATTATTAATATATCGATAATTTGCAATCACTTTGTTGCAATGATGTATCTAGCTATGGGTTGATTACATTATCTACCTATAATCCTATTATAAACATAACAAAGGTGTGGTGATCTAAGTTCATTGCATGGAGTTAGCCTTCATTTAAAGTAGCTGCTTCTAAGGCTTATTGACAAATAAATATAGGTTTTTATTTCTCAACATTGTATTTATACTTTAATTTACAAATTTATAATTATTTGACTTAAATTTTTAAATGCTTGTAAGCCATGTACAAGTGAAAAGCTTGAGCTCACATATATAATAAGGAAAATTTTCCCTTATAAGGTAGTAATGAACTAAAAAGGTATAATGGACTAAACAAGGAATGACCTATTAAAAAAGTCCAAGTGGATGCTTAATGACCTATTTACTGACCTCAAGAAGAAATAAGAGGAAGATGAATTTAATAAAAAAAATAGGAGGTCAACAAGAAGAGTAAGGTGTTTACAACTGGAAGGAGCCTGCACATTGGCAGTTTGATTTCTATGTCTGAACACAAGAGAAAGATGGTAAAACATTAATTATAGTTATTTTAATAATCCTTACACATGTGAATCATACTAAGTTAGTGTTATTTTATGCTATATGTAAATTTTCAAATAGCTAGTTTAAATTAGATGCTTACTGATTTTAAGTTTTTCTTATGCATTTACACTCATGTGAACAAAGAGGGCACTAAGGAATTTATGAGCAAAACATTATAGAAAACATAGGTAAAATTTAATTAATTCTTCTAGTATGCATTCCATTATATGATTTATATCTAAAGTGTTTATCAATTTTAATTTGTAAAGCAAGTATTTTAGGCCATTGAAGGAGCACACTTTTCTTAAGTATTAGCTAAACATGGTAAGGGTACTTTGGCATGGGTTAATGAGATCTCCATATGGATGGAGATGGCTAGTAGCTGGAACAGAAAGAATCATAGTTATGACATGGATTAAAGGCACACAAGGTTACTAAGCTTTCATTTGTTATGACTAGTTTATCTTTGCAAGCCAAGTTACAAAGCACCATCGAGTAATAGAATCTAGAGCTTGTGGAGGTACAAGAGGAGCTTGCGCATAATAATCTAGTAGCAACTACCTAGTAGCAATAGCTTGCTATCCAATAGAGCTAGATTGATAGTCTAGACTACTACTTCAACCATTTGTTTCAAAGGTTAAAGCTATCACCCAAGGAACGACTAGAGGTTGAGTCACCAATTGACTAGGGAGGAGAGCACCATGAGGACCACCAGTAATGGGGTGATAGTAGTTAGCCTCATAAGGGTTAGAATTGATTCTTATATATACATATATTGAATTTCATTGATTTTAATTTTTTTTTTACATTATATGGATAAATTATTGAGATCTAGTTTTATGAAATTTAATTATTAAATGGATATTTGTTTTAGTTGAATTATACTAATGTAGGGTGTTTATTGCTTGAGTCACTATAAAAAAATAGCATATTTATAATGTTTCCTAGATTAGTGACAAGATTAGCAATGAATTTTTGAATAACAACATTTGTAATTTTTCAAAAATTCTTAGATTAATGATATATTTATCGATGAATAACATTTAGTAACAAAATCTTTTATCACTAAGAATAGTATACACATATTTTCCTACATTACCAACAGAATTAGCGAGGATACATTCATTGCTAATTTGCTGCATAATCATCAGTTGTAAGTCATTATATGTTGCAACTTTGATAATGAAATTAGTGATGGTTATGAAAATCTATCATTCAATTCACTACTAATTTTGTTACTAATTAGATTAGAGGAAAATTTAATAAAATTAGCGAAAAAACTTTTCATTGTTAAATGATGTATATATATATATATATATATATATTGGTAGTGAAACCAACTGATTTATTAAGTAGAGAAGATTATAAAATTATAAATTAGTAGGCACAAGAGTAGCTAGTATGAAAGTGTTTTTATTTCTATTTATGGAGATGAAACTTTTTGAATGGAGAAATTTTCGTTAATGCTCTCATCCTAAAGTGATTATTCATCTCATTCAGTGATTAAAAATATATGTTTTGTTTTTTTTTTAAATATGTTTTTGTTTCTGGAATGCAAAACCAACTGAGAACATGTCTAATATATCTTCTTGTGGAAGGGAATTACCGTTACTGGTATGTTCCAGCAGATTTTGTCTGCTCAAGTCCCATAATCTTCATCTTCTCATATCATTAAAAATGCCTTTTACTTTCAAAAACTGGAAACAGATGGGATATTAAAGTCGCAAGACATGAACTTTTAACCTAATTCCCATTCCACTTGTAAATTAGGTAACCACTTCAAATATTTGATGTCTCAATCTGGTCCGAAGCACATAATTTACTTTATCCAAGTTGCAATGTAATTAATTTATTTATTAATTTTATAATGCCATAGGGATATAACAAAACGTCAATTAAATCATCGTGTGATCACAGATAATTAAACTTTTATCCTTTAGTTGTTGATATATATGGCCCAATCATGTTCAATGAAATTAGAAACCAAATTAATGTTAATTCGGCCTAGTGTTAGCTTCTGTCTATTTCAAACTCCAATATTGTCTCTTTACAAGCAAAATTTTCAAAGGTATGGCTTATTTTACAAGAGAGATGTATAAAAATATGTACCGGCAAAATTAAAATGCCGCAAGGCTATTGGAGTAATTTTAGTGATATAAGAGCATTCAATATTATTTTAGGAGTAATATATTAAATGTAATTTAACAGTGAAAATATTTAAATTTTTAAGAAATAGAATTTTCTATAACATAACACTTATTTTAGTAGTACAATAATATTTAATACTATACTTTTTGAAATTTTTTCTCTTTTTTTTAATTTTTTTTAATTCAAAACCTTATATGTATGCTAGTAGATTGTCACTCCTATACGAGTGCCCCAATGGTATGATTTCTAAATTTTAGAACAAATTATTTTTTTATTTTTAATCAAATTACACATTTTTTTTTACTTTAATTAAATTTTCATTATCTTAGCTAATGGAATTCATTTTTATGGCTGTCCAAATCAAATAGCTGGTCCGTCTCTACGTTAATTGTGCTGAAAACAAAGGTTATGATAGAAATATACTGTTATTAAAAAATAAATGCTTTATTTGTTTCGTGATTTCTGAATGTTAAGATGAGTGAGGGACATTAACAAAACTAAGTCTAATATTAGGAGCCTGCTGAGAAATACCAAAAAGTATGGGAATTCTTTTCCTAGAATTTGGTAGCCTGTATGATTTCGTATGAAAGCTCAGAAATATTTTAAGATTCCATTATTTAAGGTCTAAGCAAATTTTTGAAGGTAAACACTCTCGTCGGCTTTTCTGGCGTATTAAATTCTTCGGTAAGTATCTTACCTTAGGAACTTTCTAGGAGAGACTCTGTCTGTTCTCTGTTGGTTTTGAGAGAAAACATTATATTATTTTTGGAAATAATTTTATTTAGTAAATATGGGCAGGTTATAAAACCTTAATATTAAAAAATATTTTTAAAATTATATAAAGGGTATAGATGGAAATTAAATAGTATTTGTTATTATTTAGAAAGGAAAATGTTTTTCTCAAATAATTTGCTAATATGTAGTATTTTATTGATCACATGATGAGAATGTCTTTTACTCTATACAAGTAAATTAAAAATTTTCTATTTTATTTTAAAAAATACAAATTAATTTTATTGCTTGTAAGAATTCGGACAAAAATTTAAAATTTTTTTCTATGCTAGTGGTCTCTCTTGATAGACAACTTTCTTCAAAGAAAAATTTTCAGCACTCACAAATAAGACAATTTTTTTTAATAATATGAACAAATAAACTATTAAATACACATACAAAGTTTTAAAATTAAATATATGAAGTAAAGGAAAGTAAAATTTTCAAATAGTATCGTATATTACCTAAATTAAATATTCTTGACACAAACCGGAGAATTTTATAGAAGAAATATCGTGACAAAAGTAAGTGCATAGTTTTCATAATTAATGGGTGAGAAATTCGATAGCAAATGGGGAAATTGAGACAGTTGTGATTTAAGCAAGGCGAAATAAAACAAGAAGGTTATGGTTGTGTGGGATAATTTGCAGTTGGGGGCACAAGTTTTGAAAATTGGAGAAGCAACCCCACAATCAATGTTTTTAGCGTCCTTTGTCCACCTTTTGTACATGCAGGTTTCTAGCAGTAACTTAATGTCCACAGTCTTAGATATTTATGATTAATTGAATGAATTTAATATTTCCTTGCAACAGTTGAAAATTTTTCCTTGCATTTGATTTGGATCCAGAAAATCAGAAGTTATGAATATTAATATGGTTGTTATAGGTATTAATAGATAATTTGCATTTTGGAGTTTGCAAAACATCTCCATGATTGTCATAGGAATTGACGAAAAAGGCAGATAGTATGCAAACGAAGAATCCATGTCATGAATTGTATACTATATGTGAACTTTAAACAAACAAACAAACCAAAACCTACGGCACTACTCCAAACTCATGATAAAGAAAAGAAAGGACACGAAGAATGCACTTCGAAAGAAAGATCATGGTTCTCCATGTCCTCTCCCTTCAATATCAAAGTCAGTACTTAAAATTAAAATTCAAAAAATTTCGAATAGATTATTTGATTCCTAACAATAATTAAAATCCAAATGAAAGAATAACTAAAATGCAACGCTTGAAATTTAAAATCAAGAAAAGCATAAAGTTTGAAATCAACGCCGTGAAATAATTAGAACCTAGTGGGAAAATAGCGTATGAGCAATGCTCGGGAGAAGGTAAGATGTGGAACCCACGAGAAAAGCAAGAATTCATAAGCAATAAGAATCTACTTGTCCAGAAGTACCAAACAATGTTGCATCATTTCATATTCCTTATCTTATGGACTGAGAAATTGGGAATCATATTGGATGCATTGCTCATAAAAAATAGAATCGGAAATTCTTGAGAGAGAAATAAGGAAGAAGAGCTAGACAACTGATTTGGAGATAGGATATGACTTAGACAAGTGCAAGGCAAATAGGTTGCAGTTAATATATGATGCTAAAAAAATTAGGATTTTGTGGTTGCGATTGTCAAATCTAGAAGAACTAGGCTCCGTGGTGGTCGCTGCCTCCAATGTTGCTCATCCTCGGGGTTGTTCCCGTAGGCAGTTTTTTGTTTAGGCAATTGTAGAGTCATCATTCACAAAATTTTCAAATGTTTTTAGAAAAAGGATCCAAAGAGGAAAGTTTGTAAATATATCAATTTTGGTGTATTTAAGTGCAGTATAAAATTTTTATTGGCCAGTTTAAGAAAGGACTCATAGGTGATATTAACCGTTCAATCTTCATCAAGCTAGATGGATCATATTGCAGGCATAGGTAAACCTACACTTAAGAGATGGTGAACTAGGTATTTTTAAAATTTTTTAAAAAAGTTTTCAATTTTAAAAAGTTATGAGGATAATTTCAATTTAAACAAATTTAAAAAATTTTATGAAAATATTTGCACTCAAGATATTTCGATTTAATAAATTTGTGCAAATTAATTAATCTAATTATGCATATACAAATGATCAATAAGCTCACATATAGAAATATATATCGTTTGTAAGCATTTAATCACCTGAGCATTGACATAAGCACTATAACGCAATATTTTCAATAATTTCATCAACTATATATAAACAAATCTTCAAGAAGTACATGTATAGATATACACTCCTTTTAAGCATTCAACATCCAAATATCAATATAAGCATTGGAACATATATATTTAACAAAAAATAGAGCACACATTCAAATATAAATAGAGGAAAGGTAGAAAGATTAAATATAAGAATTTATAGTGATTCTCCCTTGAATATTCTTTTTAAGGTGTACATCCACTTTCCAAACTTTCTAAACTTGTATTTTGATCTACTATCTCTTCAAGTTTCAACTGAATATTTGAAGAAGTATCTTTTCAAATTCTTGCTCTTCTTTAAGTAAAATCTCTTTTGACAAGGTATATCTCACCCTTTTAAAGAATTTATAAAAGGATACCTTATCTTTTATAATTAAAAATTGATTTAAGATGGAGAACAACTCGTACAATCTCTTCCATAGAGTGGATGAAACAAATGAAGTATTTAAAGTAGAAAAATTTTTAAATGAAAAGTTCAAATCATGATTTTGATAAAATGAATAATTGATATTAAATAATGAAGTTCATACTTTCTATATGTTGTATATGTTTCTTAACTTGTTTTATAATAGTTTGGAACACTTAAGGAATAAAACCTAGCCGTTTTTTACTGTTATTATTTTTTGTTGCTATTTTGTAAAATTTTCACATTAGAAAAGCTTTTTGCAAGGAGAGAAACATTTTGTGAAGTGCTTTTCTAAGATAAGATTACATACTCAAATTTAAAAGATTGTAATTTCCTCATTTTAAATCCATTTTGAATAAATAACCTATCGTTAGAAATGTATTTGAATTTACTTTCAAGTAAAATTAATTTCATGCTCATATCTTTTGTTGATTTTGAGATATGGTCAAAACAATGAGTAAAGATAAAAAAGACTAGAATGTAAAAAGCCAATTTTAAGACTCAACTTGAAAAATTTATAACTCTTTCATATTTTGATCATTTTAAATAAATGTCTTATTCATGGAAAGTACTTTGAGTCTATTTTCATATGAAAAAAATTTCATGATTAAATCATAATTAGTTTGCAAGATATGATTGAAAGAATGTCTAAAGGTTAAAGTTGAAAAATATAAAAAAACTCATCTCATTAATTATTAAGATATTCCATAGACTATCTTATAAAAAATATGATTATAGGCTTTTTTTTAAAACATTTTATTTAACCTAAGATTTTAAAAATATGTTTAAACTTTATATCATAAAATATTCTATTATAAGAAAATTTAAGCCTAAAAGAAAGAAATTATACCAATAGCCATATCTTACTACTAATAGCCATTTTCCCCGATTGCAACTAAAGTGTTCACAATTAAAAATTTTGCCCTAGCAATAACTTCCTAGATAATGCGCGCTTGAGCCAAATTTTACTTTAAGTTTCTCGCTAAAGGTGCCATCATTAATATCTAAACTTACTATTAAAAGAAAACGATTACCTTAATTCCGGAGAGGAGAAAGACATACCTTTTCCTTTATATATACTCTCAAATTTACTTGTAGAATTACATTAGTATTACATGTAATATAAAAATTAATCAAAATAATAAAATATCACAATTGGCTTCTAAATGTGAGTAAACTAACGAAACCACAACCTGTAGTAAAAGCGATGTTATATTAATTTTTCTGGTCAACGCACTCTAATAACAACCGAAACCCTACTTACTAGTAACCAAATAATAATAATAATAATAATAATAATAATAATAATAATAATAATCACGATAATAATAAGCAAAATTTCCCACTATCTATATACAAATCTTCTCCAATATAATATAATTTAAGAAAATAAACTAAAAGGAAGAAAACAAGATAATCAAAACAAAGGAATTCCAACTTGCCAAATCCTAATGTCACAATCCAAACTACCACTATAAACCAAGTAAGAACAGCTATTATCAGACCCACCATTTTCGCTATTATTGAAGTCAACAGCTACGGCCAAACACTTAACAGGCTTTCTATGTCCGTCTAAAACAGCCAAACACGAATAGTCTTTCTCAATCCCTTTCTTCCATACTCTGATAGTGTTATCCGCCGACCCACTGAACACCAAATCCGCCGCCGTCACTAAGCACAGTATGGCCTTGGTGTGGCCTCTAAGAGCACCAATCACCGCCATATTGCCGCCGTTTTTGTCGGTTACGTCTTTTTCCCACACCAATATGGATCTGTCACATGCACCCGAATACAAAATAGACCCATCTGAGCTAAGAGCCAAGGCGTTCACAGTCGATTTGTGCTTCTCTAGAGTAGCCAAGAGGGAATGCTTCTTGTCACCTGCCATCTTCTTCCACACCTTGATTTTCTTATCTGCTGAACCTATAGGAAAATGGTATAAATTCATAAATTAGTGGAAATTATTAATTATTTGTAGGGATATTCAAATTGCATTAAAAATTGTCTATAAATTATGACTATGGAATACGGTAGAATTTTGAATAAATAAGTAAATATGTGAACTATTTAAGTCTAATAGTTACATGCATGGACGTTTTAAATTGCGGCTCACAAGGTGATTTTTTTGCAATTTTGTATTGCAGCATTCCCATTTTTTATATTAAATTATTTATAAGTTTACTAATAGCAACATACCTACAATCATGATTTAAACCACGATAACATGCATTGAAAATTTCAGGTTTTTTTCGTTTTATTGGACGACGTATTCCTTAAGAAAATTCTAAGTAAAATATAAATAAAAGAATATTATCTATCTTTATATTTTATGATTAAAAACATGTTAATAAAAGAAAATATTTTTTTTGAAAAGACGAAATTTTCTTTTACCAAATTTCTTATATTTAACATTAAATTATAATAATTTTTTTCCATTTTAACATTTTATAAGTATAATTATATAAAAAATATTTTTCTGCCAAAACACAGAGGCTTAATGTTTTCAAGACAAAATAAGTATTCTTAGCATAGCATTAAATTGTATTATATAATAATAACAATTATTTAACAATGACTTTATTTTTTTTCTTAACATAAATGAACTGATTAAACTGTAATGTCTGCAATTAAGTGATAATTTGAAAATCAAAATAAGCATTTTTAACTTAATTTAAAATTGTAGTTGCAGTTTTACTTAGTAATATTTCTATCTTTTTGCATTTTGTTGCAACTTGGATTATTATTGATAATTACAACGGAGGCTGCAACTGCAATTGAAATTATTGAAACTTTCACAGCCAATTTCAATTAAATTCCAAATTAAATAAAAATTTGATGATTATAGTGGGAATTTGTAAGAGAAAATGAGTGGAAGTAAAAAAGTCTAACCTGTGTAAACAAACCCGTCATTGGACAAAATCAGGGCATTAATGGCATCTTCATGTGCGTTTCCCACGGACTCCAAACATTTGAAATCTGAAGTCCGCCAGATTTTGAACGTCCGATCCCACGAAGCAGAATAAAGCAAAGAGCCATCTCTGGAAAGAGCGAGGGCGGAGACGGTATCAACGTGATGAACCCACAAACACTTCCTGTGACGGCGAACCTCGACGTAGTTCTTGGCCAAGAACAATCTGGAAAAGCGATCATTTAGCGTCGGAAGTGTGGCTATGCATTTGTATCTCTGCTTCCGATCATCGGATTCGATTTTCCAGACTCGGATTTTGTGGTCCTGGTGAGCGCTGAAGAGCTTGTCGTTGAAGACGATTAAGGATTTGATGGCTGATCCGTTGCAGGTTGCGACGACGTCGTTGGCGTCGTCGGAGGACTGGAGAGCTAGAGGGTCTCGAATCCATGCGCGGATCTCGCTGTTGGAAGAGCCGCTGTAGAGGAGTTTCCCGGCGAGGGTGAGGGAGGAGATGGCGGCGGAGTGGGCTTTTAGGGTGGTGATGAGGCGGTGGTGGGCGGTTTGGGGTCGATTGGAAGGTTGTGGAGTGAGTGAGGGAACGGAAGGGAGACTTGGCTGCGAAGAGAGAGAAGATGAATTTGATGATTCGGAATTGAGGTGAGGGGATTGGGCTTGGGGCTCTTGGTGGTGTTGTTCTGAGCGGCAACATAGGGGACATTGAAGGAGCCCCATCGTTTATTTTTCCAAGCTTCCCTGCTTTTGGCAACCGAAGGGGTAAGTAGTGTTTAAAGATTGCTTCCCCTTTATATAAAACAATGTCCTGCTTGAGAAGTATTTTAGTAATAGAGAAATTCATATTCATTTAATTTAAATTTACACGTGGAATTTAATTTGATAGACCCACTCGTTCATATTGTATGAGATACACGTTACGCGGTATGTAAGATTGGATCGATAAATGCTACGGTAAGCACTATTATACCATGTTATCTCATGTTATATGTTATCTTATTATACTGTGAAAGAATATCATGCATGTGTCAATATTTTATGCATGAAAAATGTTATAGGTAACGAGATTTGAAATTAAATTTGAATATTTTACATTTAATTATTAAATTAAATTTTATAAATTTATTTTATTATTTTATATTTAATAATAAATTTTATTTTATATTTGATCAGCACCTAATTTTAAATTTCATTTTTAGTGTAAATAATATTATTATTTTAAAAAAATATTATAAATACTAAAAATAAAATTTAGAATTTTTTAAATATTTTATATCAATTGGATTGAATTTTATATATTCAACCCATCATTCCTGGATTTAATGACAATTGTTGGTTTATATTTGATACTTAATTTCAAATCTTATTCTTAGTGTAAATGCAAATTCATGTGTAAAAATAAACATTATTAACATTAGTACTTTCCATGAGTTAATTCAATTAATCATGAGATTTAAATAAAGTAATTGTAATTCTTTTTAACCATAAATTTAAATTCCTTTCAAAAATTAATTGTCTTACTTGATAAGTAACCTCTTTTTTAGAAAGATTCTCGTAGAACCTCAACATTCCATTAGCATTTTCCCATTGGAAGCACGGGAGAGTTTAACATTCCTTCCTAACATTTTAATTAAAAATAATTACCACTTCACTCTTATTCTAGGAGAAAGATGGTAGCCCCTCTCTTTCTTTTATGCCTCATTCTCAGTCATAATGACAATATGGTTAAAATGGCTTTATTGTTTGAAAATAAATTTTAAAAAATTAATTCTTATCATTTTGTCTATTGATCATAAAAATAATTAAAAACAACAAATATATTCGTGTAACTAACACTACTATAGAATTGGATATTTAATAGATCACATGTTAATTTTTTATCAATATCTAATCAATTAGTGTTATATATTAATTTTAACATTTAACATTGATTATATAATTAACATAAAAAAGATTATTATGTTGATTATTCAAAAACTAACGTCTTTTCTTATATTTTTTGTCTGTAGATGCCAATTTTTTTAAATGACATATTTTCTTTAAAAGTATTTTCAATTTTTTTAAAATTCAATACTAATTTTTAGTAAAAAAATGATATAAAATATTTGTATAATATTTTTTTGACTTCATTTTTTATTTTTTCATTAGAATATTTGCAAGAAAAATTGAATGAACTTAGTGTTCCTTAAAAAACATGTATTTTAAATTAAAATTTTTGAAAGATTATAACATTGCACTTAATTGTCCATTTGAATTTTTTTTATTTCATATACTTTTCAAGATCTATTCATCTATAAATAGTCATAAGTGATTTGCTCTCCTAATATTGTGAAATAGCTATTTTGATGGACTCTTTTTCATCTCTCATTGTTGTACAATTGACTTTGGACTTTGCTACAAAATTTTTTCATAGATAAAATAAGTATCTAAAACTTAGAAACAACAAAAGTTATACAAATGAAATATAAACAAAAATTTCTTAAAAAATATGCATAAAAAATCAAAGAAATAAAAGAGGTGAATATTTAATAAATATAAGCAAGATAGATAGTTTTTATATTTTGAACCAATAGCTTGAAATAGGGCATTTACTTCATACTTGGTGTTAGTCAAATAAATATCAATAACTCATTGATGTGTGATTGAGGATTAAAAAAGATGTAGGATTTTATAGTAGGAATTGAATGGAGACAAAGATTGAGCTTGGAAATAAATAGAAGATGAGTGAGTGTAATAATGAGGAAAACAAAATAAGATTTGCTTTATTTATATTACAAAATGTCATTGCCCTTGTTGCTTTAGATGTCAGTTATTTTATAAATCAATATTTTTATGAAAAGAAAAGATAATGATTTTAAAAAAATCAACGTTTAAAATTCTTTCATATTTTCAAAAATGTTATCACTCACATGACTTTAGACATTAATTATTTTAAAATTTTTTGTCCAAATTCTCATAGGAAACAAGATGATATTTAAAGAAAAAAACTAATGTTTAAAGTTTTTTTCACATTTTCAATGAAGTCACCATTTATATAATTTTAAATATTGGTTATTGTAGAATTGATATCAAAAGTTTCGCAAGAAGAAAAGATGATAATTAAAAAAAAAAAGATTTGTAAAGTTTTTTTTTTCATATTTTCAGAAATACTATAATTCTTATGATTATCAATGTCTAAAATCTTGCTAAAAGAAAAAATGATAATTTTTTTTAAAAAAAATTGATGTATAAAATTATCTCATAATTTAAAAGATGTCACTTAGTACTGTCCAACTTGTTTAGTCGACCTTTTAGTAGAAGTAGAAGTTAATCGACCTATTATGTTGCACAGGAAACAAACATTAGGTGTGCATAGCAATTAAAGTGTTTACCACATACATTTTGATATTTAGGCCAATAAGCATTTGAGTAGAATATTTTCATAAGGACATCTTAGATTCCTATGAACTAGAAATATTAATACTGAAATAAAAGGATAAAATTATCCTTACATTTAATTCTCTTTCTTATTTATCACTTTATCAAATAATTTTTAATTTAAACTTGGAAATAATTACTACTTTATTTTCAAAATATTCATATTATTAAAAAATGGAATGACATTAATTTTTTAACTATAATTCCTTTTTTATTATTATTCTAATGTATGAAAAATTATTTTAATATATATATATATATATATGATTTGTTTTTTTGAAGAATAATACAATAGGCTTGAAATTTCTTTTAAAAAACCATATTTATACATAAAAATATAAAACAATAATACTTTTACATTAGAGAAGAAACTACAATGTAAAATACAGTACTGATATAAAATACAATTATGAAAATAATTTAGTGGTAAAAATCTATAATTTTATAAAAGAAGAAATATTAGGTATACCTAATACTATAATAATAATTTAAATAAATTACACTCACTTTATTTTAAAAATTGATATAATAATAATAATAATAATAATAATAATAATAATAATAATAATAATGTGACTAATGATAAATATACCTTACAAAGATAAAGAATGTAAAATAACAAACAAATAATTAGCTTATACAAAACTTATTTCTAAATAGGATTATAGTGTCTAATTTCTACCAAGGGTAGTAATTAAATTATATTTTAAATAAATAATATATTAATTATTAAAATATAATACATTAAATATTAAAATATAATAGTATAAAATATTTTTATATATATTTTAATGAGTTTTTAAATGCTAAATGCTAAATTCTAAATACTAAGATTTAATTTATTATGTGTTAAAAAATTTTAATTATTTATGTAATTTTGAATAAAAAATATGATTTATTATATTATATTTTTAATAAAAAAACTTAATAAGGAAATTTTTGAAATAATTTTAATAAGAATATTAAATATAAACTGAATATAATGATATAATATATGTGAAAATCTAGCAAAATATTTTTTAAAAAATTTATAGTAAACTAAACATTGAAATATTACATTCTTATTGATTAAAGAAAAAAATAGGCCAGTACCGTTTATTATAATTAATTATAGTAAGGTATCATACGTCTACTTTCTTTTATTTAAGTACATCCACGTATAAAAATTTACCATAATGCCTAAAAGACAAAACGAAATATTTACAGTGCATTTTGAGAAGACTAAAAGTACCGAAATAAAAATATCTTTTGCCTTATGTTAAAATTGAAAAATTTTTAATTTTATAAAATAAAAAGAATAAAAGACTAAAAATTTATAGGAATTAAAATTGGAGAATTTTTAACTTTATAAAAATTAAATTAATATAAAATTTTAATTATAAATAAAATTAATATAAAATTTTAATTATAAATAAAATTAATAAAAATTCAATTTTTAAAGATTAAAATAAATTTTTAGTTAAGATAAAAATAAAAATAAATAAAAAATAATTATCATATATGAATTACTATTTTAAAATTAAACAGTAATATGTTATTATCTGGAGATGAAATAGTAACACCCTCTTATTTAGTAATTTTATTATTAATGAAATTTAATTTATTCATTTATTTTAAATTTTTTATCAGTATTACTATTTGAAAATAAAACAGTAACGCCTTCTTTTTTTGACAGTTTGATTGTCAATAAAACTTGATTTATCCATTTATTTTGAGTTTTTAATCAATGTTACTGTTTTGAAACTAAATAATAATATGTTAATGTGTGGAGAAGAAATAATAATACCTTATTATTTTAGCAGTTTGATTGTTAATGAGATTTAATTTATCTATTTATTTTAAATTTTTTATCGATGTTACTATTTATCATTGTTTGGAGACAAAATAGCAACACTATCTTCTTCTGATAATTTAATTGTTAATAAGATTTGATTATTCATTTATTTTACATTTTTTTGTCAATGTTACTATTTTGAAACTAAATAGTAACACCCCTTCTTTGGTAGTTTAGTTGTTAATGAGAATTGATTTATTTATTTATTTTAAATTTTTGATCGATTTTAGTATTTGAAGATGAAATAGTAATACTCTCTTCTTTCACAATTTGATTGTAAATAAGACTTAATTTATTTATTTATTTTAAATTTTTTATCAATATTACTATTTTGAAAATTAAACAGTAATATGTTATTGTTTGGAGGTCAAAAGTAACATGCTGTTATTTATCAATTTAATTTCTAATGAGACTTTATTTATTCATTTATTTTAAATTTTGGTTGATGTTACTATTTAAAAATTAAATAGTAACATATTTTTATTTGATTTGCAAATAGTATCATATTATTCTTTAGTAGTTTTATTTGTTAAGAAAGTTATTATGATACTACTAGACATCAAAAGAGTTAAAAAATAAAAGTTTAATATGAAATTCAAATGAATTTAAATTGACAAAAATATGATCAAAGTTGAAAAAATAATAAAAAATAAAAAAATTAAGAAAAATAATTGAAAAATGCATTTTTTCCACCAATCAAAGCAGGCAAAATGCTTTTGACTTTTTGCAAACGCATAAATTTTGAAAAGTTACATGAAATAAAAAAAAATCATCTAAAACAGATGATTGAACATAAAGTTATAATCGTTCAAAATTTTAAACTTAATCTATATATTTTTGGCTAGGTGGACCTGATCAAACCTAATTTTTTTTATTTTTATTAAAAAATTATGGGAAGATAAATGAAAACAAGTGGTCATATGCAAAAATTAATTAATTAATCATAAAATTATGCCTTCTTGAAATTCTTGATTTATAATTGCATTCTTATAGTTAAAAAAGTTATTTTGAGAATATAATAGTAATAATTCATAAAATCAGCATATATTTGAAATAAAGATCAATATTAATACCTCTCTGAAAAGAAATTTAGGAAACAGTATTATGATACAATTTATCGTTATTTAAATTTTTAAAAATTATATTTTTAAAAATATAAATTTTTTGAAAATGTAAAATTTTGAAAATTAAACATCACATTAGTCGGTGCGTATGAAGCTGCAATGTCTCTCATTTGGAATAATATAATCTTATTTAATAACGAGGGATTTAAATAATACGTTGTGGGGCTTAAGCCATCAGCTTTTGTGCAACTAATTAGCGTACGCGGTGCAGGCGCAAACATCAAACAAACCAACTTGGCGCATTTTAGCTGTCACCGATTAGGCAACTGTGGATGTTAGCCTGACGGGATGAATGAAGACTATAGGCAATGATAGTTGACAGTCGACAATGTTCTCTTCATTTTTTCCTTATTGCTCGCAATCCAATGGCTTTAATATTAATTTTCAAGCACAACTGTACAGGCGTTGAGTCATTATAATATTTGCTTTTGCTCGCTTTTCCTGCCAATTTTTGCTTGTAAATTGTTTGACCGGTCACTATTTAATTTCTAGTACTTCTAATAATTTTGCAATTCTCCTAAGAGAAATTATTCCTTGATACTTAATGGTCGATTAAGGCTTTATTTATTTTAACAGAAAACATCTTCTAGAAAAATATAATTATAAATTATTAAAATAATAAAAAATTTAAAAATATATAAGAATTATTTTTCAAAAAACAAACGAAATCTATATCACCGTTTCTTATGTTTGATTACACCTGCATAATAACTTTTGAATACCCTTCTGCAAAGGGAGCTGGGGGAAAAATAGTGAGGGTTGAAATAGAACTAATTACAAATTCATATAAAATTTATTTGACTTTTGGAGGGTTAAATATAAATATTTTTAAAAAATAAATAAAACGTGGAGAAATTTTTGCAGATCTTGCCACTTTTGGACCGGTCAAACCTGGCTTCACCACTGGGCCTCTGCTTCAAAATTTATTATGTCATTAATATCCTGGGGATTAGAGAATCTTATCTTCTTTTCTATCATTTTTATTAAAAAATTAATTGTATAATTTCTTCTTAAAACTTTAGTATAGCATTTTTATTTATATAACTGCATTAGTAAAAAATCTTTGAAGTAATTTTACTTACAAATAAATATAGTTATCTTATGTTAATAATCTATATAGCCAAATATCTATAAGATAGGGGGTAATCAAGGTACTACATCTCTTCCAACTTGCTGGTTTTGTTGAGATTGAGGTAGACGATTCCACGAAACGTGGGCAAGAAAAAGATGCAAGTTGGGGAAATTTCCTCATCTTTAATATAGTCTTGCCTTTGGTTTGGCAGGGGGAGAGCCATATCTCGAGTCATCATGATTCAAATGGATAAAAAGTTTGGCAGCTGTTTCATGATCTTGGATCAATCTTTATCTATTGATATTTTTATTAGACGTCTGATTATGGAAGCAAGCTGCTACTTGTTCAATGGGCTCCACCGCTTCCCAATACATCCAATTTTGGCATAACTCATCCTCGTGCTATCCTCCACCCACCACTCACCGGTCTTATAATGCTCTCCTTTAGATATCTTTGAAAGTAGCTATATTGCAAATTTTTAGATGACATCCCGATGACAACTGGCAGTGTATTAGACAGTATAGATATAAAAGTATCTCTGTTCAGAATTGGTTTAATTAGATGTAAAAATTCAGATAATATCACCGTAACTTTCTTTAGTTTTAAGTTTAAATTTTTCATATCACGATTCACTAATCATCTCATTTGATGGTCCATACTTCTCTAAAAGATCTCCTGGAACTTAAAGATTAGTTGATTCACTGTCTTTCGATCCAATTAAATTTAATATTAACTTCCGAGTAAGCATCTATTGGCAGTTTTAATGTATTACTGTTCTCTTGCCATAGAGAACTTCTTTTTCCTATCATCTTTATGTATAAAAAAGAATTATCTTTTTTAAAATTCTTTTCATTAAAAATAATTTATATATCACAATTTTCTATTAATAAAATTATTAATTTCATCTTTTAAATTATAAAGTATTGGAAAAATAATCTTATAAATTATATAAATTTATAATATAATTTCATTACTAAATAATAATATATAGATATAATTTTATTTTTCAGTCATATTATTCATAAATAAAATTATTTATACAAATCTATACAAAGAAATAAAATTATAAGTATAAACTGTCATTTAAAAATAAAATTAGAATTTAATATAATTCAGAATTAGTATTTTATCAATATCACATAATATGAGTAATTTTATCTTTTCCATTTTAATTATATCTTTCTAATGACAAGCTTTTATAGTTTTCATCTACGCTCTTGATATGTTGGCCTTTTATAGAAAGGCGTTTAAATCCATGGCCGAATTCAGTTTGCTCATCACTGTCATCCTGTCAGTCTCCTTAATAGCATTGTTACTTCTCTCTTTTTTCACAATGAAAAGATGTTATAATTTTTTGCGTACAGGAATTTCAAACACTAGTCTTAATCTTACATTTCTCTCACTGAAAGGATTTTATTTTTATTTTTTTAATTAAATTTATTAGTGAATGGAAGGGGTTTTTTGATCCGCAATGTATACAGTATTGAGAAATTTTCTATTTTTGAACTGTATGCTTTTTTTTAGAACTTTGAAGTAACTATTTGCAATTGTCGATATTACTACTCCCACTAGCTAATCAAATCCAAGCTAGAGCTATCGAAACATTCTTCATGTTAAACAGAAAATTCCAAAGGGAGGTTCGAAGGCTAAGCTATAATCTTGTGAAATGACGAAGCCCGGAGAAACGATGGTTTGCCCTTAACACCGGTGGTGTGGCACAGAGATATGAAATGGGGGAAAGTTACGGGCATATTATTTGGAAACCACTTGAAACATGAGCTTATATGAGAAATATATGTGGACTAAGACCCACGTGGGGCAGCCTGTGCTCTCTCAAGTTTGTCCATGAATCCAATTTTTTTTAATTATTTTTAAAATTTTTGAAGACTTTTAATTCAAATTCAATTCAATATCTCCTATACGTTTTGTACTATTTTTTATATTGTGAGTCCGATCTTTAATGTTTATATATATGTATTCAATAATTTAATTATTTTTATTATTATAAAATGATAATGATGATGATGGTCATTTACGACTTTGCAAGCTCGATCAATTTTGTTAATTTAAAACACAAGTTTATATATCTGGTGTGGTGTTAGGCAATCCAAGCCGGGTAGGAATCAGTGGACTCATTAAGAATTCCACGGAACATTGACAGAGAGAATTTTACAAGGGTTTAGGATGAGCATGCAGTGCAATTGCTGAGTTTTGAGGATTAATCGAAGGCCTATCTCAATCTGCAAATGGGAATCACACAGCTGCACATTCAATTAAATTTTCTTCTTGTAATTAATTAGTTGAAGAGTGATAAAATTTGTTGGACATCTATATCATAAACAAAGAAGAAAGTCATATAGAACACATATATTATCACACCACAACAGATAAGCAAACTAATATTAACAATAAGAAAAAGAGATGAAGTATGAAAATAAAAAAACTAATTCAAGGCATGTTATGGCAGAGTTTTTTTTTTTTTTGAGTAGATTTTCGTCGCTACCTTGGTGCAAATAGCAATTGTTGACATTCTACTCCCAAGATACAACGAATCACTCAGTACCTTCTAATGTGCACTCAAATAAAATAAATCTCTCAATTGCTCTTTTAAGGAATTTTAAAGATAAAGATATATTCTCTTAAAGATTACGTACGTTTCTATTTCAGATTTCCTATTTTATATATATATATATATATATTTCCAATAGGTGTGTTTGAACCAATGTGTTGTTTCATAAAGAAACATGTTCCTCCACAAGAATACATGACTTTTCTTTAAAAAAACTGGTTACATAAATTTTTGAATCACATATCATATATATATACATATAATAACAATCCCCCACATGATCCATAAATTAAAAAAGAAAAGAATATATAAGAGCAATCTTTTACAACGCCTTCAGTATAGGTGTCTCGTGGACTTGAACCTTACTTAGTATGAATAAATTCCAATCGGAAGAACCAAAGTGAACTTAAGTCTTGAACTAGGATCTTCTAGCCCGATCTTCAATTTATTATACACATTGTATGAGATTTTATTGAGTTTTTTAACGGGGTTGCACTTTAAAGGCCTTGTGCTAGTATCTTGATTCTTGAGTGCTCTAGAGATAAACTCAATCTCATAGGTTGCAGCCTCACAACCACACTCAAATAGGTGAATTCTTCAAGGACATGTGTAACAAAAGCATATCCTACATAATTTGTTATGAATTCATTAAGAGCATGAGCTTTTCCTAACTGTTACAGTAAGTATCATAGGATCACAGTGGGACTAAAATAAATTGGTACTTCTCCAATTATTATGCAATTTGTTGTCACCATATTGAACCTTCTTTATGGGATCTCCAATTAGAAGGTTGGGTTGCCACTGATAGTAATTATTTTTTTTATTTTTTTAAATTATAGCCTTCAGTCCCATCCCTTTTGAAAATTCTATTACTTGCTTTCTAGCCAGTTATTTTGTTAATGGATCCGCAATATTTTTCATAGAAGGATTATATTCCAATGATATTACTCCATTTGTAATTAAATCCATGATTGATTTTTGCCTCAAGCGAATATGTCTCTTTTGCTCATTTGAGTTCTTTTGCTTGCGTTTTGCAATAGCAGCTTGATTGTCACAATGTAAGCAAATCGCTAGAATTGGCTTTTCAACAATTGGAATATCCATTAATACATTCTTAAGCCATTCTGCTTGTTAGCATCAAAGGCTATTATCTCAGATTCTATAGAGGATTGAGAAATGCATGTTTGCTTGGAGGATTTCCATGCAACAGCCGCTTTACCTAAAGTAAATAAATATCCTATAGTGGCTTCAGTCTCATCTAAATCAGAGATCCAATTTGCATTGCTATAACCTTCAAGTATAGCAGGATAACTCGAATAATGTATACCAAGTGATATGGTACCTTTAAGATATATGAGTATCCTTTTTAATGTTGTCCAATGATTTAAATTAGGATTACTCGTATATCTACTTAATCTTCCTATTGCTTGTGCTATATTAGGCCTTGTAGCATTTGTAAGATACATGAGTGAGCCAATAATTTGAGAATACAATAATTGAGAAACAGGCTCTCCCATATTTTTCTTCAATCTTACATTAGGATCATAAGGAGTATTCACGGGTTTACAATCATACTTATTGAATTTTTTCAATATTTTCTCAATATAATGTGATTGTGAAATTGTAATACCTGTAAAATTTCTTAAGATCCTCATTCCTAAAATAACATTTGCCTCTCCTAAATATTTCATGTCAAAATTATTTGACAAGAAATTTTTAGTCTCCTTGATTATACTTAAATTGCTACCAAAGATGAGAATATCATCAATATACAAACATAATATAACACACCCAAGATTGGTAAATTTACTATAAACACATTTTTTTGAGTCATTTATCAAGAACCCATTTGATAGGATAACTTGAACAAATTTTTCATGGCACTGCTTCGATGCTTGTTTCAATCCATATAAAGATTTAATTAATTTACACACCTTATTTTCCTAGCCAGGTATGATAAACCTTTCTGGTTGCTTCATATATATCTCTTCTTCTAAATCATCATTTAAAAAGGCAATTTTAACATCCATTTGATAGACCCCTAATTTATATATGGATGCCAAAGCCAAAAGTAGTCTAATAGTTGTCATTTTTGCAACAAGAAAATAAGTGTCAAAAAAATCAAATCCTTTTCATTGAGAATAACCTTTTGCAACCTATCTTGCCTTGAATTTTTCAATAGACCCATCTGGTTTAAGCTTTTCTTTTAATATCCATTTGCAACTAATAGGTTTACACCCTTTGGGCAAATCACTCAAGACCCAGGTCTTGTTACTTACTAAAAGATTCCATTTCAGCATTTATGGCTTCTTTCCAAAAAGATGAATCTATAAATGATGTGGCCTCTTTGTATATTTGAGGATCCTCTTCCATTAAATATGTGTAAAAATCATTTCCAAAATTTTTCTCTACTCTTGCTCTCTTGCTTCTTCTTAATTCTTCAACATTGTTCTTGTCTTCTTCATCATGCTCTATCAATTTTGGAGTGCAATCAGAAGGTTTAGATATACTCACAGTATTTTTCAAGGGTAAAATATCCTCGAAAAATATGATATCTCTTGATTCTATGATAGCATTTACATTTATACCATTAATTTTGAATTTTATTACTAAAATCCTATAAGTTACACTATCTTAGGAATAACCCATAAGAACTCCATCAATTGTTTTAGGTCTCAATTTCTTCCTTTTATTTTCTAGAATTTTTACTTTTTCCAAACACCCCCACATTCTTAAATAATTTAAATTTAGTTTCCTCCTTTTCCATAATTCATATGGAGTTTTCTCTAATTTTTTATGAGGAACTCTATTTATAATGTGACATGCAGACAAAAGTGCTTCATTCCATAAATTGTTAGGGAGTCTAGAACTTAATAACATACAATTTACCATATCTAACAAAGTTTTATTTTTTCTTTCTGCTACACCATTTGATTGAGGTGTGTAAGAAGGAGACACTTGATGGATAATACCATTATCATTGAAAAAGTTGGAAAATTCCGTAGAAATATATTCTCCTCCTCTATCAGTACACAAAAATTTGATCTTCTTTTCCTTATGATTTTTAACTTCATTTTTATATATATTAAACATACTCAAAGCCTCATCTTTTGTACTAATTGGAAAAAGATAATAATACTTGGTGAAGTCATCTATGGAAGTAATAAAGTATCTTTTACCATTTCTAGAATAAGCTTGAATATCATAAACATCATTGTGTTCTAACTCTAAGATAGAGGATTCCCTAGTTACAAATTTAAAAGGTTTTCTAGGTAACTTAGATTGCACATAAATTTCACACTTTTTATGTAAATTTAAATCAAATTTGGGAATAAGATCTAAATTCATCATTCTCTTAATAGATGTATAATTAACATGACCTATTACTAGAATTAACATTTAGGACGTTCAACTTAAAAAGACCATCAAGTATATAACCTTTACTAATAAAAGACTCATTCTTACTAAGTATAACTTTATTAGACTCAAATATTAATTTGTAATCATCTTTAATAAGAAGAGAGCCACTGATTAAATTTTTCCTAATGTTGAGCACATGTTGCATATTATGAAGAGGCAAAGTCTTCCTAGAAGTTAATAACAAATCTATCTGTTTTTCTCCTTTCATTTGTGCCACAGCTGCATTGCCCATGTTCACAGACTTTCCTTCAATTGGCTGATATTCTGTGAATAAAGATTGGTCAGCACATACATGTATATTTGCACTGGTATCAATCCACTAATTAGTAGATGCACAAACTAAATTAACCATAGGAATGATAGAAACATACCTCTTATCAATTTCACTAGTCATAACATTGACTTGAGAGGCCGGTGTCTCAGAAGTTTTCTGACCTTTGCGGTGGCAACAAACTCTTGCTATATGCCCCAGTTTTGGACAAACAAAGCAACATATCTTTTTCTTCTTGTTAACATTAGATTGCCTTTTAAAGGAATTGTCCTTTGAAAACTTCCTATTTTTAGAATTTGAATTTTTTTCCATAATATTCACTTTATCATCAAACTCATTAGACAATCTATCCTTATCTCTTTATTTTTCTTCTATTTGAAAAGAAATAATTAAGTTGTCCATGGTCATATTTTCATGTTTATGTTTTATAGATAAAGCAAATGATTTCCATTTCAGAGGAAGTTTCTCAAGTAAAGCACCCACATGAAAATTTTCACCTATTTTAATTTTCTTTTGATTTAGTTCATGAATAAGAAGTTGAAAATATTGTGCTTGTTCCACTACAGATTTATTATCACTCATTTTAAAGTCCATATATTTTCCTATAATATAATTATCAAGACCTTTATCTTCTTTAGCATACTTCTTTTCTAATGCTTCCCATAATTTACGTGTAGTTTTGGTAGTGCAAAAAATATCATACAAATTACTAGATAAAGCAGACAAAATACGATCATGACAAAGGTAATCCTTATCTAGTTCAGTTTGTGAGATGGTTTTGTCTTGACTTTGAGGATATAGAGAATTAATATTAAAGTTTGTATTCCTAGAAGTATTAGAACTTGAAATTTGATTTGAAAGATCAACAGGCTTAGATATAACAGAGAAGAGACCTAAGGCTGTCAACCAATAATGCATTTGATTTTGCAATCTACAAAAATTTTGTCCAGAGAATTTTTCTAGTTTTATAGAAATGTGTTCTTCAAAAGAAACCATTTTTTTAAAAATAAAGACTCTACTATGAAAATGTTGGAAATCTATATCATAAACAAAGAAGAAAGTCACATAGAACACATATATTATCACATCACAACAGATATGTAAACTAATATTAACAGTAAGAAAAAAAGATGAAGTATGAAAGTGAAAAAATCAGTTCGAGGCATGCTATAGCAGGCACTTTCTTCAGAGTATATTTTTGTCGCTATCTTGGTGCAAATAGCAATTGTTGACGTTCTACTTCCAATATACAACAAACCACTCAATACCTTCTAATGTGCACTCAAATAGAAGATATAATGAATTCTAAATCTCTCAACTATTCTTTTAAGGAATTTTAAAGATAGAGATATATTCTCTTAAAGATTATGTACGTTTCTATTTCATATTTCCTATTATGTATATATATTTTCAATGGGTGTGTTTGAACCAACGTGTTATTTCATTCCAATGGGTGCGTTTGAACCAATGTGTTGTTTCATAAAGAAACATGTTCCTCCACAAGAAGACATGACTTTTCTTTAAAAAAAACAATTACATAAAACAGTTACATAAATTTTTGAATCACATATCAAATAAATATACATATAATAACAAAATTAACTCACTTCTGAGACCTTTGGTTGTTGAATGTTGGAATCGGATGCAGGAATGACTTATCAATAAGGGCTCTAAGCAAAGATTTGTCAATAACGGTCAGGAACAAACAAGCACGTCTCTCTATTTTGTGTAATCCACCCTCGGACGTCTTCTCGCTTTTGATTGTTGATATATCCATGGTTATATATCCTAGATACTCTGTTTGTTTTAATCTGCAACTCTAGTTAGTTTTTTTGTTTTCCTTGTCAATAAATAAAAAGGAAGACATTACTACTCCCCCGACTCAATTTAGACATGACTTTGTCACACTATTTAAAAAGAAACGTAAGTGTACCTTTCCATTTAGTTGGAGTTCCCTTTTTCTGGCCAATTACATTAACTTTATCTACACTTAATTATACTGAGCATCTCTTATTGTTAAGATTATTTAATGTTGCTCCCTAAGTATTGAAGTATCCTCATTATTAGAAGATATAATAGCATTGAATTTTTAACTCTTCATCTAATACCCTTCTTCATAATTGTAAAACCATCTTCCTCCTTTTCTATATTAAAATATTTCAACACAATTATATATATAAATTTTGAGATTGTTTTTATTATTTAGAGAAAGGAAATATTTTATGTAAAAATGTAAAAAAAAAAAATCCTTTCTGAAATGACTTTAGAGAAAAGGTTGTAGTTTGAAAGTTAATATCATTACATTTCATAATAGTAGAAATATTCAAAGTTGAAAGTTTATGATTTAAAAAAATGAAGAATTTTGAATATAATTAAATCAATTTCAAGAAAGGATAATGTAATTTACTCTTTTGATGATAATGGAAATGGCTAGTTTATTGAATTCACACTTATAAAAATCCAAATTGATTTTAAAATGCAAAGGAATGCTAAAATCTTTTGAGAAATATTGAGTGTCTCATGAGCCAAATATTCATAGTTCCAATTCATTTGCCTTCACAGAAATATTCTGCACAGCTAATAAATTGATTTATTTCTGTTTATAGTTATAAAATTGTAAGATAACAAAATAGAAAGTTATATTTATTCCTCGTCAAATATCAGGAGTAGTAAAAAAATATCATTTTTTTTTATTTTATCAAAAATAATTTATTTTCCCTCTCTTGATATGGTACCATACAGCACCATACATTATTGTTACAATAAAAAAGGAATAAAGGATGCATGAAACTCCTTAAATATAAAATTTCTTTCCTTTAAAAAAAATATTTTTCAATAAAATAAACGGGGTTAGAACTGGACGTGGAAATATAACTGCCCTTGTACCGAATGTGAAAGCTAAAAGAAAATACTCTTTTTAAGATGTAAAAGTAATAGTTTGAGATAAATAATGTTAGAATAGTAAAATTGTAAAAGAACCATCCAGAAGGCAACCATAAGAAAAGCAAGGGAGACATATATAGATTGCTTCCAGCAGCGTAAGCGTTTGATGACTTAGTTTATGATCGAAGTTAATAATTGATAAATTATTTAATAATTAATAATTTAATTAATTATATTATAAATATTTAATAAAATTTATTTAATTTGAAAAAATATAAATTAATATAAACTAGACATTAATATAAATTGATAGTGAATAAAATTAAGGATAAATTATATTAACCATTCTTGAAATTTTGTTTAATTACATTCGAAAATTCACTTCTTTTTTTTTTTAGAAAAATATACACTCATCCCTAAAGCATTTTACCATTGTAAAATGCAATGACATTAAACTTTTAATTCATCATTCCTTCTTAATCATTGTCAAAAACAAGATCTTTATTCTTATATACAAATGTGCTCTTTCTTTTAAAAATAAAATCACACTTTCCTTTTTTAGATATAATTATTTTGAAATATTTGTATATAAAAATATATAAAAATATTCCTCTAAAAGATGACATTATATAATGAGTGATAATTAAAAAGTTAATATAATTTTATTTTAAAGTGGTACAGGTACTTTTGAGATGATAAAAGTGTATAATTTTGAAGAATGAAAGATATTGATGGTAATTAGATCAGATCTCAAGGAGATCAATTTAATTTATCTTAAAATTAATTTGTATTTATTTTGAGATCAAATTATATCAATACAATTAAAATATTAAAATAAAAATATAATTACAAATTTTAATTAATTATTTATTTAATAATTATTCAAGTTATTTATTACTTCAATTATTTAAAATATAATTAATTATATTTTATAGTATCACATATTTATTTATTCACTTCTATTAAATTAATACATTTTAACAAATTATCATTTAATTAAAAATATAAATTTAAAAAATTTAAAAAAATTAAGTTAACAACTTTGTAAAACTTATCAATAAAAGAATTTATTTTGTAAATAAAATAATATATTAAATACCTTTAAAAATTAATATATAATTTATCAATCGAATTAATAAATTATATACTACCGTGCTATTAGACTCATCATGTGAGTGAATGAAAAGTCCCTGTCCCGCCTGGAGAGCCTAACAAACCTCCCTTCAACATCAAAACGCTGGCAGGACGATATCAAGTAATAGATGGGCTTTGTGAACATGAGTTCCGTTTCGAGGTTGGGCTGACTTATTGTCTGGGCCCATATGGCTTTCATAATTTCTTCATCATCGATTAGTATCATTTTAAGGGACATTCTACGGTATCTTTGGCAAAATCTTGGGTTTGGAAACCCTTGACAAATGACAGCTTTTAATTTGGCCACGTAATGTTAGTTGTAGTTGGAAATTCCAATTAATCATTTTATGCTTTCTGAACTTAGCTTCTACAACCTCCTGCATAGGTCATTGAAATTCTTCGTGAAGGCTCAAAGCGTATTGAAAATGACAATGCAATTTTAGGAAGTTTCTCCGTCATCTCCAAAGAACCTCATAAAATTCCATTTGTGGTCAGGCTGCTTGAATCCGCTTTATCGTAAGTGGTGATCAAGCTCGTTAGAGAAGCCTCCACAACAATGGAGCTTGTGAAGCTTAGTTGGATGAGAAATTGGTTTGAGCTAACAAGATCAGGAGAAGCCTAAACAGGGGAGAAGCTTTGCTAACCAAACATGGAAAGAGGAATTGTTGACCTAGACATCATTTTGCAGAAGCCTAAATAAGGGAGAAGCTTTGCTTCCAAAATCAAACAGACTCAGAATCTTCCAAATGCTAAGAAGTTTCAGCGGTGTTCATAGGTGGCCATCAGGGAAGATGGGCAGCAGGAAATCAGAGATCCTTTTTGGCGAACCAGAGTTTGGCTCAGGTAGCGTATGATACTGTCGAATAAGATGTCATGGTTTACAACAGAACTGCAATTCAGCTTTGCAATGCCGATATTTCAACAAATTTCATAAAATCACCTAAGAAATTCCTAGCCAAATTCGAAGAAATTGATGATTTTCTGGCATTTGTTTGTGAAAATGGATTACCATCAGAAAGTGGTTTTCCGTTGAATTTGAACTGAGACTAAGATTCAAGTAAAGATTCTCATGATTTGCCTTCATCCAAGTCTATTCTTAGGTTTCCTTTGGAAACCAGGATAGAGGCTTTTGAAACAGAATTGGTTGTCATGGAAGAGTTAAGAGAAGAAGTCACTGCTTGGTCAACAATGACGTGGAAATTAGATTGTACGTGCGCCAATCCGGTTCAGCCATGTGTCTTAGGTTTTAGAATCTTTGGTGTCTGAAAGACACTGTAGACAACACCTCATTTTAAAGGCCCAATCCGAATCATTATTGATAATCCAATCCATGTATGAAATTATTGTATCAAATGTATTATGCATTAGGAAAATATTACTTGCGCTTCTATTTTAGGAAGTGAGCATTCACTCCTTTGTAATACGCAATGAAGTCCATAGAACTATGGACCCCTACAATCTATAAAATGAGAGTGAGTAAGTAATGAATGTAGGAGAGCAAAAGTAGTATCACCCAATGCATTAAGCTTGTAAACTATACCCATTTCAACTTGTAGACTTAGAGAAACATCAACTGGGCTGCAAATGAGATGAGTTGTATATATATATATATATGTTCAAATTTGAATTTATTAAAAATGAATGAGTTGGACCTAAACTCAACTCAAACTTGATTTCAACATGAACATAAATGAATTTATATAACCTTACTTAAGTAATATGTTATTGAATCTAAATATCTTATTGAAGCTAGAATATTTGATTTAGATTTGAACTTAAATAAGTTTATATAATTTTATCTAAATAGTTTATTGAATAATATTTTATCTAAATATCTTATCTAAATACCTTACTTAAGTAATATGTTATTGAATCTAAATATCTTATTGAGGTTAGAATATTTAATTTAGATTTGAACTTAAATAAGTTTATATAATTTTATCTAAATAGTTTATTTTTATTCAAATTTAATTTTCACAATAAAATCAAACACCAAATTTTTTTATCTTATTTTAATAATCAATATAAAATTTTCTACAACTATCAAATTTATCAAAAATATTTGCATAATTATCACATAGTTCTAACAATTACACTTAATAGAAAGTAATAAATAAAAAAAAATTAATTACTTCAGGTAAACCATTTAAAATTTTTTAATATATAATATTTATATATAATATATAAATAGAAATATGTATTTTTATTATTAGATTTAATTTATGCTTGTGGATAAATTGAACACTTTAGTTAAGTAATACAAAATTCAAGTTGGATTTGTTTAAAATTAAATTCAAATTAAATTTTTTATAAATTGATTCCATCATATTTTAAGTAACTTACTTATTTGCTAAGACAAATTATATAAATTAATAATGAATGTTTTATAAGACATTTATGTCGTATGTTTTGAAATATTATTTATAAAAGAATTGATAGTGTTCATATGCCACATGTCTTGAATACATTGGCTCTAAGCTTTAGCAAACGCATGTTGTAAAGATAAAATTACGAGCAGTTGAAATGTATTTAATTCAAATGGTATATAATATTATAAGAAGGCTTTATTTTCTTTTATATTTTGGGTTTAATCCTAAGACCTTATATGTGTTTGATTCCTAAATCCTAAACATTAGCCACTCCTGCCATTATAAAAAAAGAAAGATAAAAAATTGGAAGTAAAGTTAGACCATTTTCATCATGTAGGGAAAAATATTATAATTACAAGATATTTTCATATAAATACATTAGAGTTTAACAACAAAATCATACTAGTGGAAAAAAACTAAGAATATAATATATTGTTATACTAAGAATCAAAGTTATCAAAATCTAATACAACAATATTATTGGCAAGTCTTTAATAAACTAAGTATAAGTTTGGAGATCTGAAAATGAAGTGCTTTATGGAATGGTAATCTAGGTGTTCATCAGCCTCCAAATAGTAAAGAAGGGTCCTTTTTATAGGTTAAGGTTACATGTAGAAAAATGTGAAACATAAGGTTCATTCATAAAATTCAATATAAGCATAATTCCAGTGTAACTTTTCGTTTATGGGAGTACACCACATGGCTTAGCAATTATGTTATTAAAGGAGCCACCTTTTGTCCATGTAGACATGATTAATACATCTATGTGGACAAAGTTATAGGGTCCATGTAGACAATGCTAGCTAGATCTATGCTAGCAAAAATCTTTTGTAGTTCAAGCACCCATGGCTTTGTCAAGTTATACAGTTAAAGCCTTCAATGATCATAACTTTTTTATGTCGAAGTCATCTAATTTGTGCAGCCACTATGGTTAGCTAGGTAGGATTTAATTTGTTTGGAATATTTTTATCACTTGCTCCTTTTTTTTAGTTTTCACTACCTCATTTCACGAATTGAAGCTATTATTATCTTTGATAGTAATAATGGTTCCTCTTTTCAAATGGATTCAGGTTCGCTTTATTTTGGCCATTGTTGCTTGTTGGAATGGATTATTTTTTTCCTGTTAAAAGCATTACTTTTTTATAGTTTTGATTTATTAGTTTCTTAGTTTTAAATTTCCTTTTTCTTGTTTTACCGTTTCCTATGCTACATTCTCCCTCTTATTTGTAGAGCTATCATATGTTTACAACTAATTGCTTCAATTTTTGTTAATTTCATCTTCCTATTATCTTCTTCTCTAATTTTTCTTAGGTAAAGTTACTTTTTTGATCTTCTTTTGTATTTTGTTTGTTTATTTTCCTTCTTACGATTTTCATATGTGCATAATTTCTTATTTTATGTTTTTTATGCTTTTAATACCTAATCATTTTTCTTAAAGTTAGGGTTTTTAGTAGAAAGTTTTTATTTTGCAGTTAATATTGCAATTGTTAGTTATATGTCATTGTTGAAGCCTTTAGAATCAATATGACTTCTATTTTTATTCCTTTTTTATCTTTTCTTTTGCTTTACTGATGTCAGCCACTTACCTTTATCTCATTTTGACTTTCATATTTTATTTTGAAGGTTTGTTGGTTTTCTTTTAACAAAATTAACAATTTCATCCTAGAAATTATAAGGCATTAGCAAGATGGTCCCTAAATTATATAAAGTTGCAATTTCATTCTTAAATAATGATGTGTATAGACAATTTTGATCTTTCATACATATAATTTCATTCTTAAATTACTATTGGGTGAGATAAGATTGTATATGAAGATTATTATTTAAGGATGAAATTGTAACTTTATATAATTCATGGATAATTTTGCTAGCATTTTATATTTCCAAGGATGGAATTGTTAATTTTATCTTTTCTTTTTCATGTTTGGTGCTTGTTACTTAGTTATTGATTTATCTAGCAATATTTTTTCAGTTAGTAGCATCACTTCATTTTACTTTGACTTAGATCGATTTTTCTATTATTTTATTTTAAATTTAAATATTTTTTAATAATGAAAATTGAGCAATTTCATAATCTGAATGGGTAGGACTATTTTAGATTAATCCATATTAATCAATTGGAGTTTAATTAGATAAGCATGGAACTTTAGTCCTAGATAATATATTCCAAATGGAAAAACCTAGACTTCTAGATTCCTTTCACAATGATTATTACCTCGATAAAACTAATTGAAAGTCAGTATACTTTATTGCGTGTTTGGATGATAAAATAGTGAGCAACTATGGCTCTTTATTATTTTTTATGTTTAATGGTGGTTATGTCACAAAGCTAGGACTAGCACCAGCTTTCTTTTTTTGTCAACAAGAGGTTTTATATGATTTGAATCAATGTTTAACCTAGCTCACTCCTAATGCATTGGTGATATTGATCTGCCTTGATATCATCATTGTAGGTCTTGGTTACAATCTTACCTTGGAGAATTTTTTTATTTTTTTCCTTTTCTAGTAAAAAAAAAGGTTGGATGCACTTTTTCCAAAGATGTGAGTGGGCCATTCCTAAGGAGGTAAAGACTAGTATTAAAAATTGCAAAAATACTTTCTTTATAGTAAGCTTAGCTTAAGACATTTATATTTTTTGGACCTTTTAGATGCTTAACTTTTGTTAAATATGTTCTATTATTATTACTTCTTTATTTTGCTAATATTTGCTCAACTAATCAGCTTGCTTTACTTAGGTTTTTGGCTTGGAAAGGCAAATTTCTTGAAGGTTTGGCACATATTAACGTAGCTTGTTTTTAGTGGATAAAGGAAAAACATTCCAAAAGGAAAACCTATGCTCTAAAAGGTGTCGATGGATTTATCAATGGCACTTCTTTTGTTCAAAAGAAAAAAATGACAATTAAAGAGATAGTTTAACCTATTGAATTTGCTTTCCCTCCTTATCATTAATTATCTTTAATCAAATCGTACCTATACATGTAGAAAAGGTTGTAATGCTAATGGATAATCTTGAGCTTAACATCAATTGAAAAAAGAAAAGATTGGTGAAATAGCTAAAGAAGATAGAGGTTCTAATTGTTAATATTTCTTTAGATGTTGCCTTATTATCTTATCTTATTTTCCATTTAAAGACCTTTTTTATGGGTGAAAGATTTGGTAAGTATCCATTAAAGGTTAAACTAACCATTGGTAACTTGGACTCATTTTAGTATAAAAGAGTAAACTTGGCTTCATTTGTCAATGATTGGATGTCACTATTAAAAGATGATGAAAAAAATATAAGGATTGCCAATCAAGTAAAGAGCATCAAGTTTACTCGAATGGCTATAAATGACTTGTATAGAGGTTTTTCTAACATGTTTCCCTTATTCCTTTTTTAGCTTCCCAATAGAAAGCACTTGTTAAATTCAAAGGTATCAATTTGGATAGTGTTTTTAGTAAAGCTCAAGCCTATCGAAAGAATTTGAAGAATGTGCTAGCTGATATAAAGAAGGAGGCCAAGGTGATTAGTTTAGAAAAGAGGAAAATGGAGTATGTGATTGATCAATTAAGGGATAAGAAAAAAATCTTTAAAATTTAACATTCTTAGAAAGAATAACAAGATTGCTTCTCTTTAAAAGTAATTAGCTATTTAGGAAAAGAAATTGAAAGAAGCGAAGGCTACCTTTTAAGACACTTAGAAGGAGTTAGATAACTTGAAGGTAAACTATATATATATATATATATATATCTTTGAGGGTTTGCAAAAATTAAAAAGTAGGTGTCTTATTTATGCCTTGGAGTGCTGATCAACTTTTTTTAAGTATCTAATGAGAAAGAATTATTCAAGATTTACCTTGGTGAAAATACTCCAAACTTTTAGTTTGATCATGTGCCTTTTTTAAACATGTAACTTGCTTTTAATGCTATGTTTGTGTTATATTTCAACCACTAATGAGCATTTTATATTTTTATTGTTTAAGTTTCAAAAATTGGTAAGTTAATTATTAATGCTAAGGGATTAGCTCGGGTAAGTGTTAAGGGGACTTGCTCAGGCTTGATAAAACCAAAGGTTAGCCTAAGTAACTACTAAAAGGACTTAATCAAGCTTTATTAAATTAAGGAATTAACTTAAGTGAGTTCCAAGGGGATGAGCTTATGTCGAATAAGTGCTAAAGAGACTAGTTTAGGCTTGATAAAAATTAATGGATCAACTAGGGTAAGTGTTAAGGGGACTAGTTCAGGCTTAATAAAACTGAAAGATTCTCAAGCAAGTACTAAAGGGACTAAGTTGGGCTTGATAAAACCAATGGATTAATTTGAGTAAGTATTAATAGGACTAGCTTAAACTTTCTTTAAATACTTTCTTTATTACTTTTCAAACCTAGGTATAATATTGATTAAGGTGCGATATATTCCATATTTTATGTATTGGTTTTCCTTGCAAAGCTTTAAGCCTATGTGCTCCATTCTTTAAGACTTTTTTTACTCAACAAGGCTCTTCCTAATTTAGTGTAAGTTTGTTATCTTGTTTCATTCCTTTACCTTTCTAAGAACCAAATTTTACATATTAGATGCTCTTGCCTTTATTCTTTTATTTTAGAATTGTGCAAGCTTAATTTTATATTCTATCATCCTTATATGAGCATTTGTTTGGACTTCCTCCAATGGCTTTAATTCCTCTTTTCTTGTTATATTATTGTTATTCTCATTATAAGAGTTTCTCTTTTCAAATGGAACCTTAATCTTTACTAGTATTATTACTTTTACAATATAGGTTAATTTGAAAGGGATTTTTCCTAGTGCAATTTGCAAGGTTGTCTAGTATAACCATAATATATTATATTTAATAGCTCCTATGTCTAGTTTCCTTTTTCCCCCTCTAAGCTCCTTTTTAGTCCATTAAAGATGATCTTATTTATTAGCTTAGAATAACTATTAATCTGGAAGTGCTTAATCGAGAGGAATTTCTACCTTATCAATAAGTTGTTTAGATAAAGATTTGTATTAGTGTTTGTATTGTACTTCACCTATTATTTTCCAAAATTATTTTACATTTCACAAAAACCTGTAAGCTCGTTGCTATAAAATTGAGTCCCATTATCAATCATTATAGCTTTAAGTAGTCTAAACATGTATATAACAAATTTTTATCACTTGCGTTAACTTTTATTTATCCCAAGGGTTTTGTAATTTTTATACTTGTGTATAATAGGTTTCCACAAGAATTTATGGGTGTTAATTGTTGCTAATGGTATAACTTTAATCTATTTTGTAAAGTCATCTATTATGACTAAGAAGAACTTTCTTTACCTTGATGCCTTTAGGAAAGGATCTAAAAAAATCCATTCCTTATTGAGCAAACGACCATACAATGGTGACTAGATGTTAATTCATAGTCAACTTTCTTGAAATCTTTTATAGTTATCCTATTTTTTTTATCAGTTGTAAGCATTACTTCTCATGGTTATCCAAAAATAGCCTAATTTTATAGCTTTGATTGCTAAGGTTAGGCCCTTTATATGGCTTTCACATATCCTTTCATGAAGTTCTTGAAGCACGTAACCTATTTTAGTTAGTCTTAGGCATTTTAGTAGTAGAAGAGAGAACCTTTCTTAAAATTCATTATTGTGTAGGAGAAAGTGAATGACTTGCATAATGACTTATATATATATATTTGGAATTCTCTTATACCACTCAGAAGGATATCATTTCATAATTATCTATGATTATTTCCATCTTTAGTATAACTACTTGATGAAATATGGAGGAAAATAGGATAAATGGTTAGTGTTAGATTTATCTTGATGAGAGTAAGAATAATAATAATGTTTACAATGCTATAGTAATAAGTATAGTAAGCAAAATCATACTTTATTATTTGGGTCATCCATATTTGTTTTGTTTCTACCATTGCTACCTTTTGCCTTCCTATACTTAGTTTGTACAATGTTTCCTAGATGATAGTCCTATTGTTAAAAGCAATTTTTGCATTAGCTAATTTAGAGAGAGAAATTGCTTGGTTATTATAGCTTTTTAGGATCCTTTTTGCTATATAATTAAAGCTTCCTAACATTCCTTTCACTTTTTTGCAAGTATTATTTTAACAATGGTTTCTTTGCCTCATATTCCTCATTGATTTGTCTTAACATTAGTTATGAATAAGTTAGAATTAGAATTTTCTTTACTTTTACTTCTTTAGCCAATTACAACTTAACTATCATGATTTTTTTATTCCACTTAATTGTTAGTTGTGCAGAAATCAAATTTTAAAGAGTGCTCAAGTATTATTCTTTTTAGTCCTTTGAGGATTATAATAGCACCACTTCTCTTTTTGTTTAAGGATTTATTAACATATAGTGTTTATTTTTTCTTCCTTTCTATTTGATCTAGTGAGTTCTATAATGAAATTTGCTAATGCTTATGCCTTAATAGCTTTTCTTTCTTTAATGATGATTCCATGATTTGATAGTTTAACAAATCTCGACACTACCCAACCAATTAAATTAGCTTTCTGTAGCCTTGTCAAATGAATTGGCTATATGAATAATGATTTAATATATCTAAAAGTATGGTTAGAAGTGCTTTGACACTGTTAGCAAGGTAAAAACTAACTTCTAATACCATTTTTTGCCTTATGTAATGCTTTGCTAGTGAAAAAGATTGGCTTTTTCTTTCCCTTTCTTTCATGACTACTGTTAAGCTAACTAATTTGTCAAATATTTTAAGGAAGGTATAAAATGTTTACTTTTTCATGGTTTTGAGAGGATTAGTGGCTTTGCTAAATATTTCTTTTAGATTTTGGATGCTTATTTAGAGAAGTCATCCTAAAGAAAATTTTTAGCATCTTTAAGTAATTTATAAAAAAGTGAATGTTTGTCACTTAACCTTAACATGAAGTAAGTGAGTTGTTAATCTCCTATTTAGAACTTAGACCTCTTGGATTTTTTTATCTCTTCATATTGATGATAACCTAACATTTGCTTTGGTTACTTCAATGCTATTTTTATTAGCATGAACCCCAAGAATATGCTTACTCGAACATTGAAAGCACATTTTCCTGAGTTTAGCCTCATTTTATTATTCCATAGCACTATAAATACCTTTTCTAAGTCCTTCTAATGTTGCTTTTCCTTTTTTGATTTCATTAGAATGTCATCAATCTACACTTTTACATTCTTTTCATTCTATTCTTAGAACACCTCGTTCATTATCCTCTAATATATGGCTTTTACATTCTTCAGACCAAATGACATTACTTTATAGGAAAACATCCCCTCATTAATGATGAAAGATTTTTTTCCACATTATCAAGGTGCATTTTTAATTGATTGTATCCTAAGAAAACATCTTTAAAGTTGAGCTTTCAAAACCTTGAAACATTGTTAACATGCTTATTAATGTTATAAAATAAATATGAATTTTTTAGGTAAGCATATTTAGATCAGTAAAGTTTATGCATATCCACTATTATCTATTTGCTTTTCTAGCTAACACCACATTTGCAAGCTAAGTTGTATGATTTACCTCCTTGATAAAGCTAACTTTTAATAGCTTTTTTACCTCCTTTTTTATGGTCTCCTTTCGTTCAATACTAAACTCCTTTTATTTTGTTGGATAGGCTTTACATTCAAGTTCATTGCAAACTTATGGCATATAATTTTGACATTTACCCTTAGCATGTTAGAAGGTTTCCAAACAAAGACCTTCATATATTTTTTAAAGAAGTGTACAAGCACTTCCTTCCCTTTAGATGTTAAGTTGTTTGAAATCTTATTTGTTCTTTGATATTCCTTTTTGAAAGGATGTACCTTTTTCAATTTCGATGTTAGTCTTAGCCTTCTAAGGCTTATGTATCTTATATTTAATGTTGCCAAGTCAATCATCTATACACTTTTTGATTGAAAAGGGATTATTAATAAATTTTGTTTCGTTCATAGTAGGCTTTTGCTGACTTTACCTTAGGCTTGCTATGTAGCACTTTTGAGCTATCACCTGATTTACTTTAACTTGATTAATACCTTTTGTAATTAATAATTTCATTAAGATACATGGGATGGAAATTGTTGCACCTACTTAATTCAATAATGGTTTACCTAAGATGTCGTTGTAAACTTGGTTTAAGGCACTCATGATTTGGAAATTAACTTTCAAGTTTAGTACTCTTAAGGGAATCCTAATTATGACTTTTAAAATTATTGTGCCTTCCGCTTACATCTATTTTCTTGGAAAACCAATTAACACACTGTTATTTGGTCTTATCATAGATTTGAATATGTTTATTTTAGCATTCATTTAGGAGTAAAAAATGTTAGCAAAGCTTCCTTAGTGCATTATTATCTTTTTTATGAGAAAGTTATAAACTTATGCCGAAATGACCATCAGATCATTATGATCCTAATATAAACCTCTAATGTCCTCTTTAAAAAAGGCTATTGTTTCATAATGTTATTACTACTTCTTATATTCTACATTAAAGATTTAGAGGAGATGCTTAATCTTCATGTTCTTAGACTCCTCACCTTTGGTAAATCCTTTTACTATTATGTTAATTTTGCTAACTATTGGAAGTAGGCTAGTAGCAAATAGCTCATATTTCTCTCATTTTGGGAATTAATTTTTTTTATATTTATTTATTCTAACTCTTTATTGTTAACTTTTATATCACCTCAGATGCCTTAGCTATATTAGATTTTCAATCTCATCCTTGAATATTACATTTATCAATGTCATGTTCATAATTCTTGTGAAATTTGTAGAATTTTAACTTAATTGCTAGTGGGAATCTCCTCTTCTTTAGTGGTGGAAACTTTATCAACTCTATTATTATTCATCTTCCACTGTTATGCTTAAACTAACTGTTAAGGATTCATGTTTATCAAATCATCCTTAAGATGGTAAACAACTTTCTTAAATAATGTTCTTTTTTTAACTAATCTACCAATACTCTTTCATTGAGTTTTCATTGTCACAAGTCCCTTTTAATCACTTAAACTTTTCCAAATTGATATGATTTTCTACTTGTTCTAGTAATTTCTTAAGATTGTTTATGGATATTTTAGCCAATGATAAAGAAAAAAAGATTAAGAGAAATCCTACTACTATTTAATGTATAGTCATTTCTTCATTAAAGACTCAAATCTCTAGAGCCAAATGATTGAACCTAACCAAATATGCTTTCAATGTTTCATTCCTTCCTTATTGAAATTTCAGTATTATTGTTAATGTTTGGTAAGGCACTTTACTAACTACAAAGTGCATAGCAAAAGCATTGAACATTTGTCTAAAACTAGACATTGAGAGTAAGGGTGGATTATTGAACCATTGAAGCCTTACCTTTTTCAAGATTGTAAAAAAGCTTTACACATTATAAAGTTTCATGCATCAAAAAGCAACATGGCCATTTGGAATGCTTTAAGGTGTTGTAATACATTTGTTGACCGATCATACACTTCTAGATAAGTTAAAGGTTTAAAATTTCATGGTAAAAAGATAGCTATAATATTATAGGTGAACAGGTAGGATTGATCGATTTTAATGGTTTACTGATTTTGTATTGTTCATAGGTATAGTTTAAAGTAATTTTGGGGATACTAGTAGTTGTATAGGTGGAATAAATGCTATTGATATTAACTTGTGACTAGGACTAAGTTGAATGCTTAAGGAAGATGACAATAAGGTTTGCTGAGGTAGTGTTAGGTTTCAGATCAACATATGCAGTAAAAATAAAAAAAATTTGATCCGAAACTCACTAAGAATCCACATAGAAAGGAAAAAATCAATGTTAGGGTTTTACCTTTTGTGTGCTTGTGTTCTTTCTGAACAAAACTTTCATAGATTGAGATGAATCACAAACCCAATGCCGATCGAAAAGTATAACGTCTCTATGGATCCACGTGGAGTAAACAAATATTTCTCACCCTCCACAAATCTGCTAAGATACGCGTCTCTCTCTCTCTCTCTCGGATTAGGATTAGAACATTTTTTAGTGAATTTAGGGTTTGATGGTAGCTAATGTGTCGTCCAATGTGCTACCTCCAAAATCCTTTTTATAGAACTAAGGCAAACCACATTCCTAATTTTACTAGGATAATGCTTTCAAATATCCTAATCACATTTGACAACTATCACCTTATCCTTATTATGGAGAGAGTGAGAAGAGATATGACTTATCCATTATCCAATATTAGATAACATTATCTCATAATATAATTATCTAATATTAAAAGGCATATAGTTATCTTATATTAGAAAATAATATTATCTCATAATATAATTATCTAATATCTAATAACATAATTATATGATATTATTTTAATATTAAATAATATCACATAATAACCATATTTATTACGTGAGAAATATATTATTATTTTAATAATATATATGCACGAAAATAAGGTCAATTAATTATTATCTCATTCCTACTCTTTTTGTATAACCCTATAAGTTCTTGCTACGTTAATAATGGCCTACTTGTAAACTATAGATAGTAAGCGGTATCTAGCAATATATCACTACCACCCAAGTAGTAAAAATGTGTATGACTCAATATTCACTTAATATGTGAACAACACTTTGCAACATAGTCCCTTTTGTAATAATATCCAAATCGAACTAAAGGTATGGAATGGGTCATCTTCATTGATGTTCAATTTATGTTTCTTAATACTGAGTAGACTAACTTAAACAAATAATTAATATCTCATATTGATCCATTTGAGCATGGTCATGCGTTTCTTAATCTCACTCAATTAAAAGGCCAAAAGATATCACTCTTACTATGTAGTAGGAATAAAATTCTCATCTCATCTACATCACTTACATCCCTCTGCATGATTCATGACATACCCAATCAACGTCTTACAATACATCCTGATTAAAAGTGATATAGGATGACATCAAAGTGTGTGACTCCTCATGTAAGGAACTGTAGTGACTTCAAGTCAAAAGACTATGTGCATTATGGTCATATGAGAATAACTAATAACACATGATAATCCATGTAGTTTTCTTATTGCAGGCCAGTCCAGTACATTTCTTCAGTAACAATATACTCATGTATTGACTTGATATCACATATCCATAATTCATAATCATCAATCACTATACATGCTAGTTTCGATATATTATTATCATCCCTATCGCAATAATACTTAACTAGGGGCATTTTAGAAATAGTAAAACTATTTTAGGGATAATTATTATATTATGTTATAAATTACGCAAAGAAATAAAAAATATGAAACAAAATATAATAATTTGAATTGCCTGAAATAAAATATAATACATTGTACATTTATTATAATTGTCTTTATGATTAGCTTCTAAGACATACACCAACAGTATGGTGATGGTGTTTAGTTGAATAGTTTTGGCTACAGGTAGTCTAATGTGTTAAGTAAAAAAAAGTTTAGGTATAGGGTCGTATACATGACTACTTGCTGAGGCCTCACATATTGGAGAGCTTCTAACTCTTTCTATAATTGGCATAGTTGCTCTATTAAAGTATCTCGTTCTAACTCTGCCTCCATCTTTCTTGCCTCATGCTGGAATTATTTTTTGTGAGTTTCATCATAGGTTATCTCAATAAAAGAATGAGGGGAATGGGAGCCTTCAACTGTCCCTAAGGAAATGGTTGAAATGACTTAATAAGACGTCTTACAAGATTTAGTAGTGGTGTGAGAGCCATAGATAGTGCCAATGACATGTCTTTAACAAGATAAGTATGGCTTGAGAGACTTGAAAAATGAAGTACTTAATGGAGTGGTAATCTAGCTGTTCATTAGCCCCCAAATGGCGAACAAGGGCCTTTTTTATAAGTTAACATTACATGTAAAAAAGTGTGAAATGTGTGGCCTATTCATAGGATCCAAGATGATTATGATTCTACTATGATTCTTAACCTAGAAGAGTAAGCCACATGGCTTGATAGTAAAGATGCAAATGAATCAAGCTATTCATAAGTTGTTCGAGATTGACTTACGCAAAGTTTAATTTAAGTTTGACTTTAAATGAATTAAGCCTAAACAAGCCAAACTAAATTAATATATGAGTCAATCTTAAGCTTTATACTATTCAGTTTAAATTGTTCATGAGTTTAAATAAGTCTAATAATAAAAATATAATTTATTTTTATAATTTTTATATTATATATTGATTGTAATATTTCTTATCTTTTATGACAAGTTTCATTTTCATTATTTATCATGTATCAATTTATCATTTTTTCTTCATTTATCTTCTAATATTAAATCAATTTTCAATAAAAATTTGAATTTGAATTACTTTCTATCTATCACTAAAATTCATAAATACTAAATTATCCTAATCTCATATAAAATTCTTTGAAAAGTTCATCAAATTACATTTATAGATTGTTTCTCTTCTCCTTACATTTTGTTATCGTCTTCTGTAATATAAAAATTTTTATCTTCATCTTTTTTTTCCTTTTATGAAATCTTGCTATTTTTAATCTTTTGTACCTACTCAATAATGCTTCTATTATGCAAATTCTTTTTTATGATTTATTTTGCTTCCTTTTTTATACTTTTATTATTCCAATTTAATTGTCTATTTTTTGCTTATAAATACCTTATTTCATTGGATTGTTATTTTTTTTAAGATTTATAACTTAATCTATTTTCATTAGTTTGTTAGATTTTTTATGCATAAAATCATAAAAGCATATTTTTTATATGATTTATTTCAGTAAATAAATTCTTTGATTATTTTACACACATGTTAACAGGAAAATATAATTATGCATTTTGGAGAAAATTATGGGAGGATCGGAATTGTCATGTGAACTGCTATTTCTGAAAATTTTTACAAACTTGCAACTGAACTTAACAAATTTGTAAATAAACTCAATAATATATCCTATTTTAAATTTTAAAAGTCATTTTATCTCTATCTTTATCTAATTTTATTTAAGTATTTTTTTATTTTTTTATCTTCATTTGATTTAAATAAAAATCTTTTTATCCTCATCTTTACCTTATTTTAGATCTAATTTAAAATTTGCAAACTCTCATTTACAATATACTTTCTTTTCATATATATTTGATAAAATCTCTATTTTCACTAGATAGTATAATGATTCATCTTCATTTAATAAATTCTCACTATGGTAATTGTAGATTTATTTTTCATTTCATAATTGAATTAATTATTTTTCTGTAATATGTTCTTAAATATTTATGTTATTTTTTAATCTTTTTTTCTTCACATATTAATATATTTTTCTTAAATTTTAATCAAACTATTTTATATTTATAATTATATCAAGTTTTTGTAACTTTGCTGCCATTTTTTTTATGAATTTGTGACTTCATAAGTGTAATTGGTCATGAATTTTTAAAAAATAGCAATCCATAATATTATTGTGTATCTATATAAGTTTCTTTTTAATTATGGAAGGATTTTTTTATTAATTTATATTATAATATAACTTTTAAAAAATACATAAATATAAGTCCCTTATTGATATTTTCCTACCAAAGTCTATTCATTTGTTCCATGTGAATTACTAATTTGTGGATTATATTTAATGAGTTGTTTATAACATAAAATCATTATTTCAAAAGTTTGTTTTACGATGCACTAATAAAATAAATGAAAAGTTTATTACTATTACAAAGAAAATATATTCTTATCATAGATTATATTATTAAATATTAATATTAATGATAATAATTATCTTAAAAAATGAAATCTAATTAATATACTATTTAAATTTAAAATCAATTTTTTTGGTAAAAAATTCAAAATCTACTATCTACTTGAATTTACGTTAAATAAGTGGAGAGATAACCTATTTCTTTTCTTAAATCTCTCCTAATTTTTATTTTATCAAATATTTTTATTTCAATTATCTTCTTTCATATACATTTTACTCTTCGGTTATTTTTCAAGATTTTTTTTAACATTCCTAATTTTCCCCCCATTTTATCTTGAATTTTTTCCTTTTTTCATTTCATAGTTTTTCTCTAAAAGTTTTGTAATTGTTATGATTTTCCCCTTTTTTTAAGACTTGTTAGTTGTATATTAATTTTTTTATCTAATTCTCTTTATAAATAATTAACATAAAGTTATAATATTATATTATTGAAATAAATATTTATTCATACAATGCACGGGTGACTAACTAGTGTATATATATAATATTGCATAAAAAATCTAATTATACTAGTTATTAGTAAGGTTGTATGAAGAAGTAAGATGCTTTGATTAAAGTATTTAACTTTCCAGTCTATATTGCTATTTGCTAAATGTAATTATTAGTATTAAGTGATGATTATATTGATATTTTTAATAGATTTGATGGTTAAAAAAAATTATATTAATAAGCAAAATGAAATGAAAAATATGTTGTTTGATTTATTTGTAAAAAATCAAATTTTATATGCCAAAGTTTATGTGAAATAACAAATTACATAAGTAAAATTGTATGAATTTAAATTGAAAATATAATATTGAAGTTTGATCAGAAATTGAGATATAATAATATATTACTCAATAAACTTGCGTAAACTCATTTAAGCTCATGTTTACATCAGATTCAAGCTTAAGCTTGAATTATTCAGGTTTAATGATGTTTAACTTGAGTTTGAGTTCATTTATTATTTACAATTTCAAACTTGAGTATATAAATGTTTAGCTTGACTTGATTTATTTACACCTTTACTTAGTAGTAATGTTGCTGAAGAAAGCATTTTTGTCCTTGTAGACATGATTGAAACATGTGGGTGAACAAGGTCGTAAGGATATGTGCAAATAAGGCTAGCTAGATTTGTGTGGTCAATATCTTCCATAGTCTAAGGACCTAAAGCCTTGCCATTGTGTTGCAAAGGTCTTATGAGGTTGGGACCTTTTTGTGCTAAACTCATCTAATCTATGCAGTCATTATGACTGATTGGAAGGATTTAGTTTGTTTGGAATAGTATATTTATTCAATTGTTTCATTAAATTATTATTTTAATCATAATACTTAGTTTTCCTAATCATATTAATAAATATGGATTCATGATAAAACAAATATAAATAATATATAGGAGTTTTTGAAATTTTCACTTTTTTCTATTTGCTATTTTTGTTTAATACTAAAATTGAATAATACTTCACTTTTATTAGCATTACTAGGAAAATCAAGTACAATAATTTACAATGTGTGGTTCAAATATGCCTTTTTCACTATTATGGAATTGCAATACAACATATGTTAATTGATGTTAGTTAAAGTGAAAATTGACATATATAATAGGGTAGTGACATTTTTGAAAATACAAGCAATTCAACACATTGGTTCTAGAAAAATATTGATATTTTGAAATCATAATATATTTCTACATCGGTTATTAGAGAAACAATATCTAAAGAAAGGTGAGGAGTTAGTTTAGAAAATGAGGGATAGAGTTACCATATTGGTTATTTGTATGATTAACATCTAAAAAGTTGATTCTTGTTAGTCCTAGAAATGGATATAACTTAATATATCATTTTTATATTAATAATTGATATAGTTTGTATTCTAGAAGGCCTCTAATTTCATGCTTTGCACTTTAATTATCTATATTTTCATAGACACTTAAGAAAAATGTAATTTTGTCTTATAACATGTAAGTTTTGTATGTAAACATGCAATTCTTTAAAGTTGACATTGACCCTTCTGGTAAAAAAGAAATGGAAGGTTTGCAGGATGAATGGTTTACACATGTCTTGATGGAAAGATGTATGTTGGCTTAAAAAGGGCTACTAAATATATACATGTTCATTGAATAATTCAAATGATAGGCTTATTTTGAGACAATGTTGTATGACTTTGCATACATATACTAATCAATTAATTCAATGTTACTTATTATATATTAATAGGCTAATCCAATAGTTTGATAAGTTAACACTTATCAATCTCAGTTCTTTACCAAGTCAAATTAATAAGTCTTAATCACTTACTAAGTTAGACTACTGTTATAATTTTTAGCTTTAAGCATTTAAATTTAACTCACTATCAATATAAATTATTTTTATACTATTACTCATTCATAATTGTCATATCAATAAAAAATTATTAAAACTCTTTTATTATAGTTAAAATTTTTTAATTATTTTTACTTTCTTAATAACATGTCTTTTACTAATTTACTAATAGTGTAACATATTTTACAGCATCAATAGATTAAAATTAAACTTTTTTAATTGGAATTATTAGTTATAATGGATTATTGAAATATTATTAAAATCAATTAAATATCTTTTAAAAAGGACTATACTCAATTAATATTGTACATTGATTAACAAGGATTGTAATTCCCACATCCAATGAAATTGGGACTTTCTGGCACGTTATATAAAGTTTGATGATATAGAATAAATTATATAACTAGAGCTTATATTATGTTTGCAACTTTCAAATAAATTGTATAATTTATTTAGAAGTCTATTTAATACGTTGAATTAGAGGTGTCAAGTGTCAAATGGGTGGTCTACCATGAATATGGACCAAGTTCGTAATGGATTGACTCATATTACTGATACTTAAAAATGGATTTAATTTTAAATATTTAAATTCACCAAAACCCATAATGAATGTAAATCAATTTGCAAATTTTAATTTTAAGCTTGTGAATCGGATGAAAATGGGCTAGTTTGCTACAAACCAGGTCCATGACAAATTAGGCGTATTACCTGCATCCAAAAATGGATCTAATTTTGGTTATCCAAACTTGTCATAACCCATGACAAAGGCAGACTGACCTATGAACTTTGACCTATCTGACACCTTTATGTCGAATCTTGTATAAGGTTATCAATTCTACAGGAAGAGGACAAGGACATATAGAATAATATTAAACTCAATCCTAAATAATTAAAATTGAAAATTTTCTTTTTAACCCTCTCTCTCTCTCACACACACATATCTCTTTATATATAAAATTAAATTTTAAAAATTATTTTATGTTGATACTTATATTTTAATTTAATTATAAAACTTTATTTTAATTTTAGTATTATACTATATTTATAGCACTTTTTGGAAAGTATATATTATTTTATAATAATTTTTAATTTTTTATACTTTGTACTCATTGAATTTTCTATGCTTGGATTAATTTATTATTAATTTTTTGCTAGTTTGTTATGTATACATGCACGTATATGTTTGTAGGTGTGAAGCGTGTCATATTATTTTATTATTAGTGTAAATTTTTTATTTATATTATTATATTTTTAAATACATTAATTATTAAATATATTTTGGTCTAATTTGTATTTCAAATTCATTTAGTATAAGCTTATTAATTTTTGATACGTCAAGGTACTTTACTTAAATTAATTATTTATAAACCTATATATTTTTGTACAATATAACGGTAAATAAAAGATGAAATATTTTTATACAAACTTTTGTTTTTTAAGGAAGAAATCAAGAGTTTAAATTTAATGCATTATTAATATAAAATATTTTTATTATTAATATCATCAAAATATTATAATAATTAAGAATTTTTATTAATAATAAAATTTTTAATAATATAATAATAAAAAATTAAATTATAATATAATATTAATTTATATCAATAATAAATAAAATTTAAATTCATAAAGTATGTTAACTTATTTAATACTATATATACCAAGCTATCAATCGTCCATTATCCATCATTCATACACTATATCATAGGATGTGTCATACAGGGCTTTAGTATTTTTCTGTTGTCCCAATGAAACTACCTAGCCTGCACTGCATTAATTAACTTTAATAATTGCTGAATTTATGGTATATAAATATACTTTTACTAAAATGCAATTGTTTGTTTTACGGATTCCTCGGTACTTAGAAACACGAGTGAAGGGTATTAAAAAAATTAATTCAATTATTTGTCATTTAATCGGAAAAATAAAGGAGGGAATACAGATTGTCTCCTTAAAATTTAACTGAGTAACACGTTGCCTCCCTGAACTTCATAACATAATATAATATCCCTTTAAACTTTTCATAAAGCTAAAACCGTTAAAAGTCTTGTTGAAAATTCAGAAAAGGATGCATGTACACTCTCTTACTTTGATCGTGTACGGTTCTCTTCCGTTCGAAGTGTTCAGAAAGTTCGGACGGTGGGTTTTCGCCGTTTATTCATATACAAGGCCAAATAGGATGAGAAGGTTTCGTTCTATAAAATTTAGCTGAGTTCCCCGTTTTCCTAGCTTGTTTGGAGACAAGGAAACGAGATTTGTTTGCCATTAAAGTAGGGAGAAATTATAATATATTATTGATATATTCATATATATTAATGTATTAAAAAATGTCATTGTATATTAAGTTATTTTTTAGAATCAAATCTAATATATTATACGATAACACATTCATGTCAATGAGTAGATTTGATAACATATTGGTATACCATAATTATTTTTTTAAAATTTTTTAGAATTTGTTTTATTTTAATTTGATTATTTATAAATAAATTCTATTGTTTAAAAAAATTAAAAATAATGATTTCAAATTTATGTGTAAATAAATGTCTTTATTTGGTATTTATTGAAAAATGCATAAAATTTTTGATATTATCATGATAAATATAATATTAGAATGAGAATAATTTTTTATATAATATATATTTTAAGTCAAATGAAATAAATTATAATTAAGTATTTACTAAATTTAATAAATTTTATAATGGTACAAATATAATTAAAATAAAAATTATAAATAACATGAAATTCATTTTTATTTAAAGTTAAATACTATTTAAAAAAGAAATTTATTTAAAAATAAAATAAAATTTTATTTTTAATTATGCCAATCAAAGGATAAAGGTAAATAAGCAATATTAAGATGTCATTCTTGACTTTAAATATTTTTTTCATTTCCCCCTTCTTCAAATTCACAAATTTCAAAGCACATTTTATTTTAGCATTTAAATTTGTTATATTTCCAATATAAATTAATTTTAAAATATCGCACATATTTATGTACTATCATATCAAGAAAAATTATTAAAATATTTTTGCAATTAACAAAAATTATTGTATTTTTAATGATGTGTTATCAATTTATTTATTGATAGTGTAAAAAATTATACAATAAAAATATATCAAAATATGAATTAATTGTACTTTTCATTATTTTGACAAAAATATCTTAAAATTGAGATCAAATCTTAATTTTTTATTTGGTAAGTACTTTTTCAAATATTAAAGTTCAATTTCAACCATATTTTTATCTTTTTACTTTTATTATTTTATAATTCATTTATTTATTTTTAAGTAGAAAAATAACAAACATTTGCAACGCAAGGGTAAAACTGGGAAAAAAATCAGGAAAGTTATACTCAAAATTTTCAAAGTATGCTTCATTGATAAGAAACTTTCACAAACTTGTTATCAGAGGTCAAACACTTTCGATAAAAGATTTTCTTCATCCATATCCATATTTGCGTCGCGATAACAAATTTTCCTCGCAACAACTGCACTGCACCACCCCGATCCAGTTTTGTAGTGCCGAAGTTAGAGATGCTTCATGAGAGCTATGATGGCACACCTTCCATTATTGTCTGTCTATCTTCAAATTGAAAAAAGGGAAGTCGATTTTCAGGGGAATAAAACCGCCGCTCACTTGCATCGATATGTAAAATTTAACTTGACATTTAACGGTTTTATGAAAATTTTCTGGGTGTAATTTGTTATTCAGTCAATCTCGAGGAAGGTAACATGTATTTTCCCCGGAAATAAAATAGTGTGAGAAAGTTCCTTTTTACTGAAGTAAGGTAAATTTGTCATCATTTCGTGAGAAAACTGAAGGAAAAAAATTTAAAAAAAAAGCTGCTATTCCATTATTTGGGATCTAAGCTAAGCAAATATTTAAAGGCTATAATTCATTCACATTGGCTTATCTGTTTTATTGAATTCTTTAGATTATCGTACCTCGAAAACTTGCAAGGAAAGTTACTAACGGCCGATTTTAGTGTTATTATATAGTAATTAATTCTCAGACATTATTTTAGTAATTTTTAATAAATTATACTTCTATCCCTCCAAAACTTAGTTTCTAACTTCATCCTTTTAGAAAAGCATAAAACTTCATCCTTATAGAGGAAAAGTATTAAAATTTCAAAAAATATGGAATGTTACATAAGTAAAAAACTCTCGACTAAGGTGCATTTATCTATACACAAAATGAAACTTTATAATAAGCATTTTTTAAAAAATATATATTTTTAAAATGAGTTGATTTTTTCATGTTTGTACAACATAAGAGAACATTATTTTTTTATTTTATGTTTAAATGCAAATTATTTTCTATTATTGAAATTAAAATATTTCAAATCACTCAATATATTTGTTATTAGAATGGTAAGAGTCAATAAATTTTCATTGCAAATAATATTCGAAAAGTTAACACAATTTGTATTAAAACTAAGATTCTATGTGTAAAATGTGGGATCCCAAAATGGTTTTTAATTGGTTAATTAATTGATTTTGATGATGATTAGATTAAATAGAATTAATTTTTAGGGTAAAATACAATTTACCCTTTTGAGCAAAGGGGTATGTGCAAAAAAAAACCCCTAATTTCAAACTAGGGGTAATTTAGTGCTTAAACTATAATTAGTATACAATTAATACCCTTAAATTGAGTTGCAATGCAAATTGAGTATCATTCTAATCCTCTCTTTCTTTTCTTTCACCAGCATTCTTTCTATTCTTTCTCTTTAAAACATCATTATCTTAGACAAAAAAATCTCTTATTTTTTCTACTAATTTATATTTTTTTATTATAAAATTCTAAGATCTCCATTTTTACTTTACTTTTTTCTTTATTTTATTGTAAAATTTTGGGCAATTAATTGATTATATTTCAAATCAATTGTTTTTATATTTTTAAAGAATAATTTTATGGATTGGAAGGATTTGTATAATTGTATTATGGAATAATTATATTTCAAACTAATTGTTCTTATATTTTTTATATAGTAATTTGTAGATAGGAAGGACTTGTATCAATATACAAAGAATAGATTATTATGCAAACAAGTAGATATTTATCACTGCATATCTAATAGGTATTCTTTAGAAAGAAAACTCAGTTGTATTAAATCTCTTTAAAATTAATTGGTATATAAGTAAATAAAGAATACAAAAAAAAATGGTATAATTGATCCAAAAATTAACTTGGCACATAAGAAAATATAATTAGGTAAGATACAAACTAAAGAGTTAACAAAAAAATTGTATTATAAATCACGTGCCACTACCTTAAATCAAAATATACAATGAGTACAATATCACTATATTGCATATTCAATTCTTAAGAATGAACAAATAAGTTTAGTACTTGGGTAGGCCATTGTTGAAGGAAATTGTAATATTGGAAAATTTCTTGCATAATGACTTAGCATTTTATAGGAAAAAATGAACTAGAAATGAAGATATTAGAATTTTATGATAAAATAAAAGAAAAGAAGCAAACTAAAAAGAGAGATATTAGAATTCTATAGTAATAAAAAATAAAGATTATGAATTAGTGGAAGAATAAAAAAGATGTTTTTTTTTGTCCAAGACACTAATGTCTTGAAGAGATGGAATATATTGGTGAAAGGAAAGAAAGAGAGGATTAGGGTACCACTTTTATCAATTTGGATCACAGCTCAATGTTAGGGAGTTAATTGTACACTAATCTTAGTTTAGGATTAAATTACTTTTAATTTGAAATTAGAATTTTTTTTACATATATCCTATAATTTAAAAGGGTAAATTGCATTTTATTCTAATTTTTATAAATGCAAACATATATATAGTATTAGGGAATGTTTGATGGACACAATAGGATCAACAAAAAAAATGATAGTACAATATAAGATAATGAAAGAATAAAATATAATAATATCAAGTACTTAATATATAATCATATAATTGATTTGATAGTATAAGGGTAATGACTATGATGCACCAATTGTCTCAGTATACCACTAATCTAGGCTATTGAATTTTATTCATTTATACATTATAGTAATGACTATGATGTACCAATTTTTTATTTCACTAATTCACAATTTTTTATTATAAAATTGTAAAATCTCCATTTTTAGTTTGTCTTTTTTCTTTTGTTTTACAATAAAGTTTTGGATGATTAATTGATTGTGTATCAAACCAATTATTCTTATATTTTTTTATATGATAATTTTGTGGATTGAAAGGATTTGTATAATTGTATTATGGACCAATTATGTTTTAAATCAATTGTTCTTATCTTTTTATATAACAATTTTTTGGATTTGAAGGATTTGTGTTAACATGCAAGGAACAGACTTTAGTCCAAACATGTAGAAAATTTTCACTATATATGTAATAAGTATTTTCTAGAAAGAATACTCAATTGTATTTAAGTCTCTTTAATGTAAATTAATAAAGAATACAAAAAAATGCATGGTATAATTACATCCAAAAATTAATTGTTGCACATTAGAAAATACAATTAGATAAAATACAAATTAAAGAGTTGAAAAAAAATTGTATTTTAAACCATGAACCACTATCTTGAACTAAAATATATAGCAAGCACAATATCACTATATTACATGTTCAATTCTTAAGAAAGAACAAATAAGTTTAGTATCTAGGTAGGTTACAATTGTGGCAAATTACAATATTAAGAAATTCTTTCGCATAATGACCTAACTTTTTATAGTAAGAAAAGCAAATTAAAAATAAAGACATTAGATTTTTATGGTAAAACAAAAGAAAAGAAGCAAATTAAGAATGAAGATCATAAAATTTTATAGTAACAAAAAAAGGAAAAAAGATTGTGAGGTAGTGGAAGAAGAAACAAAAGATTTTTTGACTTAAAACAATGATGTCTTGAAAAGAGAGAATGGAAAGAACATTAGTGAGAGAAAAAGAAGAGAAAATAAAGGTGCTATTCTTATCAATTTAAATCATAACTTAATGTTAGGGAGTTAATTACATATTAATCATAGTTTAGGCATTAAATTGCCTTTAGTTCGAAACTAGAGGGTTTTATACACATATCCCATACTTTAAAGGGTGAACTGCATTTTATCCTAAATTTCATTTTGAAGCTATATTATTATAACATGTCTAAATAGAGAAGGTTATTTCATTTCATATTGATCATATAAAATAAGTTGATTAGATTATATTATACCATCATATGTAAGGTCTAAATACTTGCTAAAACATAATAGCATTTACTTATAAGATCATTTATCTCTTATACGATGCACCAAATGAGTTACTAATATTTATAAAGACAAGGTTAAATATTTTGTTGATTTACTAGTTTAAAAGTGAAATATATCCAATTGTTTTATATCTAGCTATTAAATTCATCAAATACATTTTCCACCATGTTTTGCATATTTTAATACCTTAAATGCAATAAATATGATGTATTGAATGTTGTTGCTTTTCATATGTGTGAAAATTTTATGTTTTTGGACTATTAAAAGTCAAAAAATCTATAACTATCTAGATTGCTCTTTGCTTTTGTCATGTTGCAATTTTGCAGAATTTTTTATTTTTTTTATAGATTGCTCTTTACTTCTGCTACCACTTCATGCTAATTTTGCTGAAGAGTTTTTAATTCAGAGATATATGGAAAGAATAAGCTAAAGATTATACTATAATAGAACCTCACACTGTAGGATTTTGAATTTTTCTCAAAAAAGTAAGTTGATTGTATTTTTATAGTACATAGTGAAAGTGACTTTTCAAGCCAATAAAGGAAAGAGAAGCAAGCATTGCAATTTCAATAGCTACTAACTTGAAAGTGAGTAGACAATGACATTCTAAGAAGAGCAAGTAACAAAGAATACTTAAAAAAAGGGGGGAAGGAGCCTTTTGGATGAAGTTACTATTTGTATACTATATGTTTGTAATGGCTAGTTTTCATTCAACCACTATAATACCTTACTTCATTGGTAAAATAGTTAAGCATCCATCTCTTATCTATGAATTTTATATTCTCAATTCTTTTTTTCTTGCACTTAAATTGACAAATCAACATTTTTAACGTGAGATAAACATTGTAGTCTCTATGAGATAAATACTTCCCATGCCTAAAAGGCATACTAGATAGAGTGAAGTGCAAGTAAAATACTTGTAGACATCTTGTAGCCAATTTATAAAAAATAATCTTCAAATGTTTTGGGGTAAAATTGTTTGAGCCCTTCAAAAATCAAGTAAAAAAGTGTCAAATGACTTTGTAAAAGAAAAAAAAATATCAATGGATAACCTTAAGGTTGGAATTTGACATTGGAAAAGTAAAGTAAATCCAAACGAACAGTTTTCAACCATCGAACAAATTAAAGCCATCATTTCTTTCTCTTACTCTTTACTTTATATACTTTGTTATTTATCTCTATTTATTATTTACTTGATCCTTCATATTTTCTTATTGGTTGCTCTTTGGGGGATTTTAAAAAAAAAGCTATTGTTAAAGTCTAAATTCATATTTTTGAAATACTAATTCACCTCTCTTAGTGTATTAACTTCCTATCACAATGAAAATGTTCGAATTAATTCTTCCTTTTTCTCTATCTTCATCTACATTTGGTTTAGTTGACATTAACCTAAATCCTTAATTAACTATCTTTGCTAACTCTTAATTCTTTAAACATTTTCTCAACAATAGTTTCTAGAACTATTTACTGTTAATATTAACTTGTAGAGAAGTTAGGGATAGTTAGAGAAAAAGGCGAGAGGTGAAATGGGAGAATAATTCTAGTTCTACTACCATCTATCATCTGTTATTTGCATTTTGACAAAAATAAAAAAATTACTTCTTAAAATTTAGCATCTGTTCAATTATAATATTAAAATGATTGAAATACTTTTGAGAGAAAGAGATAAAAAAATGTGTAAAAAAATTGAATGCACCAAAAAGGGATGAATTAGTTTCGAGTCTTTTTAAGAACAGAAGATTTTTTAATTTGAATGCCCTTCTTTAAGAGGGAAAAACATAGTCTTAATTGCATTAGGAATCAATTGATAAACAACTCAAGTATAATTTCTTTGATCAATCTTTCCATAATTTATGAATCAATATGACATTTTACCAAATCAAAAGGCAATGACTAATTAAATGTTGAAATAAAAGAGAGAAGGGTAAAAAGAAATACAAATCCACACCTTTGAAGAAATCACTCAAGATTTATGTCTAATCTCTAAAAAAAAAAAAAAATCTTCAGTTCCACAACTAACATTATATTCCCTTAAGACTAATGACTCTTGAAAAGTGTTACAATCCTTGGATTTTACAAACCCTCTTTGCAATATATAAGCATTTCTTAACTCCTTAGAGCTGTTATACTCTAAGTGTTAAAAATTGGATTAAATACAAAAGGCAGTGGAAGTGAAAAATTACAATGAAAGCTTTAGCTAATTAGCTCTAATATGGTTGGATTCTTGAAAGATTTGGCTTAAGGAATTTTTTTATCTCAAAATATGTAAACTCAGAGCCAAATAGGGTTTGTGTCCCTCGCTCTATATCTCGAAATGATTTAAAACGTTCATATATGATTTCGAATCAAGATTTCGAATCAAATAGAATGTTACACACAAAATAATCATTATTTGAAATTCAAATCGTTATGAATCGATTCATTCGCAACTTTCAAAAGTCAATTGATTGATTCATTGAATGGATTCAGCAGGGTTTTAAAAAAATGGGAAAAATACAGAAAACGTCCTCAAAATATGAAATTTCAAGTGTAACAAATCACTCCTCTGAACTTTGGGCCAACATGAAAACGTCAGCCTCCGTTTATTTTCAATGGGAGAATCACGTGAACCACACATGTTGTCCAACTATCCACTTTCCCTCCCTGCTGCTGGAGCATTGACTGTTAAGGACCAAGGATCTTGAAATTCACTGATTGCAGGTTATGTCTCTGTTAAGGACTATGCTAGAGCATGGCTGAAGAGAACACAGATGCAAAATGCCAATGTAAAGCCAATGGAAGTAACATTTATATCAGTCTTAGGTGGTGCCTGTGCTAAAACAGGCGTGCTCGAAATGGGTAGCAAGATACACCGAAGCTTGCAAGTTATAGGGAGTATAAAATTAAAGGCTATTTAGGTAATGCGCTTGTAGATATGTATGCTAAATGTTGGAATCTGAATTTAGCTTGGGAAGTATTTAATGACATGAGGACAAAACCTATAGGTTGTGTTGGGATGCAATGATTGTTGGTTTGGCTGTCCATAGTTATTGTCAGGAAGCCCTTCATTTGTTTTTTGTAATGGAGCAGAGGCTTGATATGAAGCCCTATAGGGTGACATTCATTGGTGTTTCAGTTGCCTGTTGCCACAAGGATTTGGTTGATGAAGCCAGCGTGTAGTTTTGTAACTATCAAAATTCCCTCTCAATATTTGTAACCTGTCAAAACAATGGATCTTTCTGGCAAAAGAATTTGTCAAAATTGACTTGAAAAATAATTTTCCAAAATTTAACTTGTCTTAAAGTTGGTCAGTTTTGTAACTACCAAAATTGTGGATTTTCAAATTAAATTCTCAGTCAAAATTTAACTCATCTAAGCCATTGTCAGATTTGCAAAAATGAAGTTGAGTAAACTTCCTTGTTAACAATCAATTTTACGATAAGTATCTAAAAAAATTGTTGACCTGGCATATACATCTACAAATTAGTCATATCCAAACTGTAAGTTTAAGATTTGAAGATTTCGTAACATAATATTTAATATTTTTTAAATGATAAAACCAAATTGGGACAAATTAAATATATTATGTTACGAAATCTTCCAATCTTAAACCTACTATTTGGATATGACTAATTTTTAGATGTATGTACCAGGTCAACAATTTGGGATAAATTAACATTTTATAATTTATATAATTATAAAATTTTACGATAAGTATCTGACAAATTTTTATCTAAAATTTTCCTTTTTAAAAAATATATTTTTCTCTCAAACAAATGCTATTTAAAAATATTTAATTAAAAATAGATACAAGAACTGAATTTCATACTTTTAGACTCTATATATCTGATTGACAATGAAGTTAACATAATCTAAAAGATATTACAAATTTATCCAAAATTTTTAAAGATTTTCATGATGCAGCTCTCGAGAAGGCGATAATGGCATATTAACTGACAAGCGGATTGAAGAATATGGTAAAGGTATTAAGTACAAACTTTTTGGCTATTAGTGTATAAAAAAATTACTGTGAAAAAACAATGATAATTTACAATGTAACATTACAACACATTTTTACCAATAAACAACATCTATGATTTAATAGAACATCACATGACATTGCAACCCATGACGTAAATAAAAACACAACATATGATTGTTTGCATTTATAACATCGGACGAGCATACTCTGACTTAACGAGAAGATTATTACAAGGATTTGATAGTTTATTTTATTACAAGTATATTGGACTCGATATTGGAATTAATTACCTAGGTCAACAGAACCATGCAAGCAAGACCAACTAACAAAGAGCTTAGAACCGCCGCGACGGCGTCGCGCTCACGATCGCCGGAACTTGCATCAAGTTTTCGAAGGCTCTCTCTATCATCATTAGACAGCTGCACCTTCCTCTCCTGTGACGGCAATATGTACGGATACATAACGGCCTCCTGCGCCGACAAGTGCGGCAAACCTACCAGGTGTCCAATATGGTGCATCACCACCGTCCCCAGGTCTACCGCTCCGAACGGCCATGTAAAGCTATCGTTCACACTCGGCAACACCCAGTACTTCCCGACGTCCAAACGTATTGCTCCAACCGTAACGTTATCCTGGCCATCCAATTCTAAAACAAGGTCGCCAAACATAGTGTCGTTGAACACCTCCTGGAACAAATAGAACCCAATCGTGATATTGGCGGCACTGATCGCCGTTGTCTTGGTGAAGTTAATCGCCGTGGCCTTCGACCATCGGCTGAAGGCATCGTCAATAACCACCGTCATGTTGGTCGGGATCTTGCTCGCCGGCAGGAATCCGTAGATTATATTTTTTTCCCCCTTCAACCAATGGTTTCCGTCAGGCCACGACAGGTTCTGCGAAGTGGTTGAAGAGGTAACAACTTTATCAGGGACACTGCATCGCGGCAGTGACATTTGCTGAAGAGTGCTGTTATCTGGCATGCCGGTGGTTGAGATTGTAGAAAGCCTGGTAGTGGGTTAGGGCTTGTTCGACGTTGCTGTCAACGGAGTCGTTGTACGGCGGAGGATACTCCATGTAACCGATCTCGTACAAATACTGATTGATCGTAGCCAAACCCTCGATTGTCTGCGCTGACGACGAAGCTGGAGAGTTTCGGGTTCTACTTAGGATTCCATCGAAAATGTTCTTAAGTAGGCCTCCGTTTCTGTTCTTCAGAGCATTGTCAAATATCCTAGGCGCCCCTGAGGTGAAGGAGGAGGAGGCCAAAAACCTACCAGAACTACCATAAAGAAGAGATGATAGCACTAATGCCATAAAGAAAAGTCGGAAAAGTCTCATGTTTGTTTTGTTCGTGGCAAAGGGCAGAAAGTGTGTTGGTGTGAAGGCATGAGAGAGTATGATGACTAAATTCCAAATTTATATGTGAATGGTGAGAGTAGAAGACAAAAAATATAAGTAGTCTTTGTATTCACGTCATTCCTTACAAGTGCTAAGTTATTCAACACCTTCACTTAAATTTAATTATTTTTCAAAAACAATGTCATATGGTATCATTATTAAGGCCCAAAGTTATGTGACCGTGGATAGAGTATCTGGTGAAGGAATACTACCATACTTTTAAGGCTCCATTTGTTTTTTTATAAAGATATTTTTAAAATTTTATTTTGTCATATATAATTTAATGAAGAAATATATTTATATCTTGTTTAATAACAATTTTTTAAGATATTTTTCTTCCTATAATTAAAATTAAGATTAAGATTATTACAATTAGCTTTTTATTTAATTGGAATTATTGTTTATAATGAATTATTGAAAGATTATTAAAGTACAAGTAAATATCTTTTGAAAAGGACTATATTCGATTAATATTGTACCTATAAAGATTCCAATTCCCCTATCCACCAAGCATTTAAATAATGGAATTAGACCTTGTTTAACATTTTGTATAAGGTTTAATAATATAATATAATACAAATTATATAATTAGAATTTATATTATATTTGAAACAGATTATATAACTTATTTAAAAAGGAAAATATTCAGCTTGGTACCATTTATTGCAATTTATTGCAGTAAGATACTCTAAGCACACTTTTGTTTATTTAAGTGCAACTGCCAAGGTCAAATTACCACAATGCCCAAAAGATGAAATGACGCACCTATAGCACGTCTCGAGAAGAACAAAGACATGAAACAAAAATAACAAATCGCATTCCATCAAAGCACAATACTAGTGAAGAAACTCGACAAATCGAACTAAGACACCATACAAATCGCTGGAAAATTGCACTAGACAAACTCAGATGACACTGAACAATCAAAAATCAACATTTCCAGACTTCAAAAATTTTAAACTGGTTATAAACAGTAACTCCGCACAAATTAGAAGTGTTAAGATGGGTCATCAATAGGTAAACCCACATCTTCTTAATCTTGATTTAAGTATAGGGATTGTCTTGCAATTAACTTGATAGAAAATATCACTATTTGTGTGTATGTGTATATATATGTATATTGAATCGAAACCTTATAAGTTAGAATGATAACCATGCCTTACACTATTTTATTGTATGTTACTATTACTAGTCCCACATAATAGTTGCTTGTATGACAAACAGAAACATAGCACCATACATATTATTTTGCTTTTTTTGTTGGCATTTTGTTCATATAAAAGCAAACAAAAGCACCTTACTCTTTTGATACCAAACAGTAACATGCTTTATTATCAGTTTGTCATTAATCATGCCTAATTTGTCAGTTTATTCCCAATTTATGTTGGATGTTATTATTTTCACATAAAACAGTAACATCTCGTTTGATGTTATTGGTTCTTGAGGAAATAATAACATATTATTTTCTCGAAATTCCATTATTAATCATACTTCATTTTATTTATTTATAATGTTCTTTAGTTGGTGTTGTTGTTTCCAGACCAAATAGCACCACAACAAAACAACATGTTACTGTTTGTTCTGAGAACAGTAACATATTACTTTTTTATCAGTTTTGTTATTAATCATGCTTGATTTGTTAGTTTATTCCCACTTTGTGTTGGATATTACTGTTTCCACATAAAATAATAACATCTCATTTGATATTACTATTTTTACAAGAAAAAATAACACATTTTTATTGAAGTTTCATTGTTAATCATATTTTATTTTACCTATTTTTTGTGTTTTTTTATTGGCATTGTTTCAGACCAAACAGAAGCATGTTACCATAATAAAAACATGTTACTGTTTTTTTTGAAAATAATAACATGTTGCTTTTTTATCAATTTTACTGTTAATCATGCTTTATTTATCAATTTATTCCCAATTTGTGTTAAATGTTACTATTTCCACAATAAACAATAACATCTCATTTAATGTTACTATTTTCATGCTATTGTTTCTTGTGAAAATAGTAATACATTATTTTCTCAAAGTTTCATTATTAATTATATTTCATTTTATCTATTTATGGTTTTTTTTTTTACTTAGTGCTACTCTTTTAGACAAAACAAAAAATGTCACTAGAAGGAAATAACATATTATTGTTTGTTTTGAAAATAGTAACATATTTTTTTATTAATTTTTGTTGTTAATAATGCTTGATTTGTCAATTTATTTGAATAGAAAGGTAATATAGCATCCAAACAAAAAAAGAAGCTAAAGAAGAAAATCTAATATTCCAGCAATACAAGTCCAATCTGCTAACATATATAAGGTAAATTGATGACCTTTAAATCAATAAAAGACACAAGATGGTGCTGTAACAAAACCCTTTTTGGATTCTTATCAATGTAATAATAACAAAATACCTTAATTGTAGTATGTGCCGGAAGAGCAATTAAGAAATACAATTAGTTATCGCCACCTTATCACACAAGAATGAACATTTCCTAATTGGGGATGAACATATGATAATGACACTTACATCAATGAAGCTAATTTTTGGAATAAGAGATAAAGAATGCCTTATCAACACAGCATCTGGCAAGAGGCCACAATCAGATTTAGACACAAAATAATTCTATGACCAAGGATGCCTGACAAAACTAACGATATTCAATGCACTCCAAAAGGCAATGAAAGGAACATCAGAGACCGATGTTCAAGATGTCTCGTGCCTTATAATACTGATACTGCTGGTAACCTTATTTGTACCAAATAGGACTCATATACTAGCTTGGTCATACCTCAAATATATAGAGAAGATAGATCATATAGTAGAATATGGGTTCTCAACACATACACAAGCAACTAATGAGTTCAATTACAAATGACAGTCCATTAAATGTCAATGGTTGTGCATGCTATTGCCAATATGTTACAATTGTCAAACTTATTTTTCCTTCGTATCATTTTCTTTGATATTATCTTCATTCATTTTTATTCATTTAATTGAATGTTCTTGCCAATTTTCTTACATGTTTTTAGCAGTTTTTATTCATGTTACTATTTGGACATCAAATATTAACATATAACTATTTGGTATGTAAAGAGTTACCTTATATTTTTTAGCAGTTTAGTTGTTAGTGTGACTTTATTTGTTCATTTATTTTAAGTTTTTAATTTATGTTATTGTCTACATACTAAACAACATGTCACTTTTTATTTCTGTAGATAGTAACATGTTATTCTTTAATAGTTTTTTTATTAGTGACACTTGATTCTTCTATTTAATTTTAGTTTTTAGTGCATGTTATTGTCTAAATACTTGATTCACCTATTTACTTTGAGTTTTTGGTGCATGTTACTATATGAATACTAAATAGCAAAAAGTTACTATTTATTTTGCAAATAGTAACATGTTCATTTTTTTATCAAATTTTTTGCTAATGACATCAAAGGTGCCCTTTTGTTGCTCCATTTTTAAATGCAGCTTCCATTGAAAACTAATATGCTTAATGAGCATCATATTCAAAGAGTACCAAGATGCCTCAAATGGGACCTAAAAGTCCTTATACGCCAACTGAGGGATCAAGTTATCAATTAGTTTTAAATAACCTTTGGAAAAAATTAATTTATTCTAAAAATAAAAATATGTCAATACATAAAAACATGTTACTATTTGTTATGAGAATAGTACCATATTTTTTAATCAAATTTTGATATTAATCATGGTTGATTTGTTAATTTATTCCAATTTTTATTCAATGTTAATGTTTTCACATAAAATAGTAACATCTTGTTTGATATTATTGTTTCCACATGAAATAGTAATATGTTATTTTGTCAAGAGTTCCATTATTAATCATGCATCATTTTGTCTATTTATTATATTTTATGGTTGGTGTTATTGTTTCAAACTAAACATCATTTTGTCTATTAATTTTTGTTATTAATCACACTTGATTTGTAAATTTATTCCCAATTTTCACTTGATGTTACTATTTTTACATAAAATAGTAACATCTAGTATGATGTTACTGTTTACGCACATTATTTTGTCAAAGTTTTTTTCTTAATCATACTTTATTTTGTCTATTTATTGTGTTTCATTATTAATCCTTTACCCATGTTATTGTTATGCTGCCACTTAGTCTTTTATCTTCATGTTACTATTTATCACCAAAACAAAAATATGTCAACTAATTACACTAACGAGGAATCACTTTTATGTTTCAGGTCATCAATAGAAGACTTAAGCTAATAAGTGAAGAAATACACCTCCTTTACATTCCTAACACACAATTACAACTAATTGAATACCATAAGCAAACAAAAACAAATCACACCCTCCCAATAAAAGGAATTAAGAAGTGATAATGACACATGAATGACCCAATACATAATTCAATCATGAATAGTAAAACACTTATAACAAGATAAAAATGAAGTACAACATCTAAGGGACTAGTTCCTCAGTGCAAACAGTAGGATAAATGAATTGACTGATAAATTAAAATTTTTCACAAAGAAACTTCAGATGTCAGAGCAATAATTACAATAAATTAAAGAAATAATTACAAACCTCACACATAAAAACACATAGCTCCAAGCATAACTATCAACACAACAAAGTATATAGAAAATCTTAAAATGGTCATCGACACATTGGAGAATGCAAATGCAAGTCTTGAAAATCAAAATAAACAGTTGAATGCATAACTAACAAAAATAACTATGCAAGTGGTTGAACAAGAAAAAGATAGAAACCACGAAAGCTGAAGAACAAAATAAGATTGAGAAGGATTAGAGGTCGATGATAACAGATATTAAAGCAAAAACAAGAAAAATAAAATGTGACATGGATTATACGTACTCAGGCCAACGAAAAAACCTATAAAACAACAACAAACATGACAACAAAAAACACCTATTGAGGAAGACACTAGGAAAAGCAAAGAGGATCCTGTATTAATCTTTGGAGGAAGTAACAGTAAAATTGCTTAAAAAGAAATAAACTCAAAAGGTAGCAAAAAGTACAAAGTGGCCAGTTACAAAATACCTCACCCAAAATGTCAAGAATAAAATCATCCAAATAAGAAAAACATGAGACATATCGTAAGTCATATCCTATTTTCTTGCTGATTCCTTTTATTAACTCAACATTATTGCTTGCCGCCTCAATTCATTTATACGCTACATCACCATTTGTAGGATTTTTGTCTAAATGTCACCTTAACAAGACATGTTCATAATGTTAGAAGAGTTGATACATATGCTCACAAACAAGGCAGTAATAATGTGTGTATGCTTTGAACTTTTATAACATTACTATTTTGTCTTGTTCCTTTTTATAGCTATGTTACTATTTCAAGTCAAAATAGTAACATGACAGCACCAAGTTTATTCAGGCTCAAAAACATGATATTACTATTTGAAGTCAAAACAATAACATGCAACTACTCTTGCTGTTAAAAATTAGGAATAGTAATATTATTATTTGAAGTTTGACTTCTTCTTAATCAATTTATCTAACAAGAACTAATCCTTCAATTTCATATCATAGATAGCCATATGTACACCCTTAGCTTGACTACTACATCCAGCAAAAATAAGATATTTGTATTTGACAGATGCTGCTGGGTAAGATCTTAAATCCATTCCCCAAATATAAAATACATAAAATACTTTGGTGTTAACTTATGTTCACATAATATTGACAGTCTTATATTATGAGCTCGCTTAAATTATACTAAGAAGTGAGACAGTACAAATTCGATGAAAAAATAGAAGAAGCAATAGCTGTAGAAATTGTTCTATTCCCAATAAACTCAACAGGCATTAATGATTACAAAAACCCTAATCACTACACATTACTTATGCTTAATAACATAGACTTCCAGTGGACTTATTATAACTCATTGAAACTTAGGAGAGAAGGGGCTGCAAATTCATACTTTTGTAATGTCAAAATAATAGTGAGTGATATTCGTACTATGATCAAATACCAAGTGTTGTTACTATTTATTATTTTCTTGAAATTTCATTACTAACCATAATTAATTTGTTTATCTTTCTTATTTTTTAATTGATGTTTTTATTTCCACAACAAGGAAAAACATCTGAATCCAATGAAAAATAACAAGTTATCTTTAGTATGCAAACAGTAACATGTTTTTCCTTGCAAGAAAACATATCAAGTGTAATGTTACTCTATGATATGTTATTTTTTGTTGATGTTACTATTTTGTATGAAAATAGTAACACATTGTTTTGTCATAGTTTCATTGTTAATCAAACTTCATTTGTCTATTTATTTTAATTTTTTTATTAATGTTACTATTTCCATACCAAGTGATAACATATCAAAACAAGAAAATAATATGTTACTATTAGAAGTGAAAACAGTAACATATCATTTTTTATCGATTTTCTTCTTAATGATGCTTAATTTTTGAATTTATTTTTAGTTTTCATTTTGATGTTTTTGTTTGCAAATTAGACAGTAACATATTCCTTTTCTCACTTGATACCTTACCTAACTTGTTTATTTAATAACATAAGGACTACTACGAGAAAAAGAATAATAAAATCCTTCAAAAAAAAGAAATGGACATAGGAGTAAAACAAGTAACTGTAAAGCCTCCTTTTGAAATCATATCATACAAAAGGTCATTATAACAAGAACTAGCATCATAAGTAACAACTTCTTTTCTAATCCAAAAGTTCCATGACTATGAGGTACTAAACTAACTCATTTCTTAAATTTACAATTTCAAGCAAAATTGTGGGATTTTTATCTATAAATAAATAGAGGATCTATTCAATAATAAAGAGTTTGAAAAATGATTTTTGCTAGAATCTGTGAGAAAATAAAAGGCAAGATTAATTAATAAATTTCTCAGGGATTTCAATCCTTCTAGTTAAAGTTAATTATTATGTATATATATAACATTCAATTATGTGTAACACCATAGATTCAATTGTATATAACATGCAACTATATGTTAGATTCAATCATAAATGTTAATAAAAATACAATATATTCTTCTTTCTAATCTATGTTAATATTCAAAATTCATTTGCCCTATGATTTATAAACTTCTACCATTATGTTACTATTTTTTTATCAAAATAGTAATATATAATTATGTATTACTTTTCGGTCATATTACTACTAAAACTAATAAAAATGAAGTATATTCTTCTTTCTAGTTTGCTTTAACATTGAGAATTTATTTACCCTATATTTAGAACTCCTACCTTGGTATTACTATTTTGAATCAAAATAAAAACATGCAAGTAATTATGTTGTTTATCCATTGATGTTGCTATTGAAATTAATAAAAATAGAGCACGTTCTTCTTTCCAGTTTCTTTTAACATTTAGAATTTATTTACCTTATGTTTATGAATTTCTACCTTGGTGTTACTGTTTCGATTAAAATAGTAACATCCAATTATGTATTACTTTTGGTTCATTTTACTACTAAAACTAATAAAATGAAGCATATTCTTCTTTTCAGTTTCCTTTAACATTCAAAAATTAATTAATTTCAGGTTTTGTTGATGTTACTATTTTGAATCAAAATAGTAACTTGTAAGTAATTATGTTATTTTTTCGTTTATATTACTACTAAAACTAATAAAAATATAGCACATTCTCCTTTCAACATTCAAAATTCATTTACCCCATGTTTATGAATTTCTACCTTGGTGTTATTATTTTTAATCAAAACAGTAACATCCAAGTAATTGTGTAATTTTTAGTTTTTAACCAAACAAGGACATGTTAAGTACTAATATTAACCAATAATCACTTACATTAATATATTTAAATCATATTGTTGGTCCTTTTTTCATAGAAAAAAAATCATAATGAATGCAATTGTAATACAAAAAAAAATTGAATTCAAGCTGACTCCTTGTAACTTTTCTTATTCTGATGTCCCAACTTGCCACATCTTCTGTACCTAATTTTTTTAACACACTCACCCCTCAACTTAATCCTTATCTTCTTATGTCTGCTTGCTTGTCTTTTTTAAATCGAAGATAAGATAGTTACTTCATCACCTACGGCAACCCCACCTTAATATTGTAGGAATAAGGTATATAATATGTTCATAAATCTTCCTATATGTGCTTACATAAAAATAATTCTTAATGACCTCATTCAAAGAAATCTCACATCTTCTTATAGTAACAACTGCATGTACACAAGGAAAGTCATCCAATTACCATTGGTTACAAGTGCAATTGTGCTAAGAAATATCCATACACATGGTTGGATCTACTAACACCTCAAAAATAGTTTTTGATAACTTTTTAACAACCTAACCTATACACTTCCTTTAGTGTCATTCTAATCTCGATAACCAGACTAGACAAATAGCACCTTCTCAATATAGTGATTCTAACCTTTGTTTAACAAACCACTCCATCAACTTCGAATGAATATTATCAATCATATTTGTGATTGGTAACTTTCTCACATCATGAATCCATGAATTATAAGATTTAGATGCATTTGATTTCATTTCACCATAATGATAACTACAACTGAAAGCATTCAATCGACATTCCAGTACAAGCCCCGTGAGAAAATTCTCCACAATCCGACCTCCTTCCCATTTGAAACTTATCATGTTCTCAATGAATGCACCTACTATTAGGGAATATACACACATTCCAAAAAAGTAAACTATATGCTCCTTAAATGAATTTGAAAATACAGCATCACTAAATCTATCCCTCAAATTCTGTTTTAAATGATAAAGACAAAAGAAACGAGGTGCTATTAGAAAAACCTTTAGCATTACTTTGAGCTATCCTAAATTACTATCGAAAATAAAAGTCACACATCAATCTGCATCAAGTACAGTGGACAACTATAAAAGGAACCAAAACTAGTTTTCTTGATTTTCAAAATCAACCATAATAAAAGCTAGAAGAAATAACCCTAAAATGGAATAATCACACCAAACAAAAATACAAGCCATTAAAAAAAATATGATATGCATCATAACCTATGTTACTGTTTACATGCGAATAGTAACACTAACAAAATAAATAAATACATAAATAAATTCTCATTAATAATAAAACTCATAAAAAATAACTACACTACTTCTATGTCATTATTTGATCTTCTAACAGTAACATCAATCCAGTAGACAAATCAATACATCTAACTATTAATACAACTAACACAAATTACAAATCCATGTAATTTATTGATGTTATTGTTTGCTTTTTAAATAGTAACATCGATAAACCTCAAAATAAGTGGACATTCTACATGAAGATACTAATGAAAGAAAGGGCAAAAAATAAAAGGTCTTCCATGTTATTATTTTCAGGCCAAATGGTAATAAGGGATGCCATGTTACTATTTGACCTGCAAAACAGTAACACCAACCAAAAGGCCTAAACAGAATCATTCTTCACTTAAAAATCACTCACCTTGATTGCTATCTTCGCCCAAAGCTAATAGGATAACCACCTTAAACTTGGACTTCAAAAAAGTCCCATCAATAAACAAAAGTGGTATGTAAAACATGAATCCTTCAATGCAAGCATAGAATGCAACAAACATCATTTTGAATCTCTTGTTATTGTCATCCACGTCCACCACAATGCAGCTACCGGGATTCATTTCCTTCATAGTAGATACATACTAACTAATTTATTTGAATAAGTCATCAAAATCACCAAATACCATACCTTTTGCTTTCTCCATTATATGACATGCTTTGCAATAAGGAATTACCAATCCATAATTATTTTGAAAATAATTTACAACTTTATTAGCTATTAATGATGAGAATCCCTTATCTACATCTACCACCCATTTAGAAATTAATTTGGAACTTATCCTCTTTGAAGTTGAACTATTTAACATAAGACCACAAGTATGATAATTCACTAACTTCTTAATATAGAAACAACCATTCATCTTAGACAATGAAGCCATAACAGCCCACTCGCAACCTTCCTTGTGTTTTTTCAAGCATACAGCTGCCATTTTTGTTTTTGTATTCCTAACATAATGAAACAAAAAATCTTTCTCAATCAAATACTTGCACAATGCATTCTTAAACTCAACATCACCACCGACCAACATAGCTTATTCCACCTGATCATGAATCAGACAACGAAACCCTCTCACTATTTGAAGAACATAAACTTGGAACCAAAATAGCATCACACTCTGTAATGTCAAAAACAGTCACATGTCTTTTTGAAATAGAAAAAACCATCACAAAGTGAATATGATGCAAAATTCAAACCAATATTAACACTCATATTCAAATATTTCAAGTCTTCTCAGCAAACAAATAGGATAGATAGGGAAAGAATATGACAAGAAAAAATTACAAGGAAACAAATCCTTAAAATTCACCCATCATTTGAACTAAATCATCTTATTCTATTTTAGTATTAATCTTCAATACCATAGTTTCAACGCTACACTTACATACAAACAACAAACACTATTCCATTGATAAAAAAATCACAAATACCTAGTAACAATATGATAAAAAAAAATAAAGACAATTAACATAGGCGAATGCAATTGGAAAATAGAGGAGACCAATCAGAGGCAATCAACAATGAGATCAAGTAGCAATTTGTGATAACAATGCATTCGAAAAGTATGAATGTGTTGCATGAAATAGGTAAGAATGATGCCTAATTAAAAAAGGGCATTTTGAAAATATAAAATTATAATTCATAAAATTGGCACTTCTTTGAAAGAAAATCTAGTGCTAGTACCTCTTTGAAAACAAGTCAATGAAATATCGTCAGAATGCAATTTACCACAAAAAATATTTCTTTATACACCAAATTTTGCATAAAATTATCCATTCCATAAGGTGAATATAAAGGTCGATGCTATAAGATTCAAATATATAAATTTTAAATAATAAAAATAAAAAATTTTGTATTTTGCCTTCTCCCTCATATCTCTCTATATATATAATTAAAATTTAAAAATTATTTTATATTGGCACTTATATTTTAATTCAATTATAATACTTTGTTTTAATTTTTAGTTGACAATATTATACTATATTCATAAACTTTTTGGATAGTATTATTTTATAATTTTTTAATATTTTATTACATTATACTTGTTGAATTTTATATGCTTGGGTTGATTTATTATTAATTTTTTATTATTTTATTATATGTACATATAGACACAGATATATGTTTGTGTTTGTGAAACATGTTATATCATTTTTTTGTAATAAGGGATGTTATATTATTTTTTAGCAATGTAAATATTTAATTTATACTATCATATTTTTTTAGAAGATATTAATTGTTAAGGATATTTTGATCTAATTATGTGTGCTTCAAATTCATTTAGGATAATTTTATTACCTTTCAAGATGTAAGGATATTTTATTTAAGTTAATTATTTTTAAATTTATATATTTTTTCAACATGATAATAAATAAAAGATAAAATAATTTCATATAAACATTTATATTTTACAAGAATAAAACCAACATAATATAGTGTGCTAAATTATTCAAGTAAACTTAATAATTAGTTCCTTATTTATAAATGTGGTACCTATGATAATCCTTAAATTTCATAATTAATGTTATTAGTTCCTCACTTTTAGTGTTGCTATATTTAATCATCTCTTCATTCACTTATAATATTAAAATAAATAAAAAATATTGAAGTAAATTATTAAATTTCACATTAATAACATTAAAATATGCTTATTTTTTGTAATATTCTTTTTCATCATTTATTTTAATGTTATAAATGAAGGGAAAGATGAATAATTACAAGAAAAATAAAAATAAAAAATTAATAGTACTAATTATAAAATTTGAAGATTTAATAATCATCACTTTTATAAATAAAAAACTAATTATTATGTTTAATCCAACTTATCTATTTTGATACTATACTATTAATCATCCTTGTATTATAGCATAGGACCAGGCCTTAGTTTCATTTTTTATTGTCTCAAAGAAATTACCTAGCCTGCACCGCATTAATTAAATGTAATGATCGCTGATGCTGTGTTTATTATAGATTAGTGATCAGATATATGCCGTGACTAAAATGCAAGTTTTATTTGTTTACCGATTCCTGAATATTTAGATAGACAGTGAAGGGCATTAAAAAATCAAGTCAATTGTTTGCTGTCTAATCGGAAAGATAATTATAAAAAAAGTGTGGGATAGTTCCTTTTACATTTTTTTTTTTTTTTTTGTGAAGGAAAGTTCCCTAACTTGACATCATTTCGTGTGAAAAGTGGAAAATAACGCTGCAATTCCATTATTTTAGATCCAAGCAAATATTTAAAGGCTAGAATTGATTCTTATTGCTTATCTGTTGCATCGAATTCTTTAAATTATCATATCTCAAAAACTTGAAAGGAAAGTTAGCAACAAAATGGCACTTGACTTTATTTTGAAAATTTTACTTTCAATTATATCTAAAAATATTATGTATATATATCAAGTGGATTATTACACCTACCATCATAAAAACAAAAGTTACTAATTTCTGGATAACACAGCCAGGATCTAAATTTCATCAGATATTTCCCATGAAAGTGGCACAACATTTCTTCGTTTATTTCAAATTTTTTTTAGAATATAATTATAAAATATTAAAATAAATAAAAATATTTAATTTATTTACCATTAAATATGAGAAATTTAAGAAATTTCTTTTATTTTAAAAAATTTATTTTCTTTCATTATCATTTTTCTAGATATCATTTTTTTAAATTATTAATAAAAGTAGTATATTATTTCTTCATTAATATATGCAAATAATTTTTTTAGGAAAAATACTTTTCAATAAAATAAACGGAGCCTTATGATGCATTTGTTTATACACAAAGTGAAACTTTATAAAAAAAGCATTTTTAATTATAAAAAGAATATATCTTTAAAATGAGTTGATTTTTTATGTTTGGACAACGTAAACGAACACTTTTTTTATTTTATGTATAAAGAAAAATCATTTTCTCTTATTGAAATTAAAATATTTCAAACCACTCAATATATTTGTTATTAGAGTTTTTCAATGGTAGGACTCTATCAATCTTCATTGCAAATAATATTTGAGAAGCGAAAACACATTTTTATTAAAAATGAGATTCAACGTGTAAAATGTGGGATCTCAAAATAATTTTAAATTGACTAATTAATTGATTTCGATGATGATTAAATTTAACAGAATTAGTTTTTGTAAATGCAAAGATATATGTGGTATTAGGGTGGGGATACAATGTGATAGGATAAGATAAAAAAATATAATAGTATAACATGGGATAATAAAAGAATCAAATATAATATAAAGTGTCGGATAAAAAACAATATAAGTAATTTGGATACATTAAAAAATTGTTTTTATTGACAATAAAAGGTATCACAAATTGTTAATATTTTGTCACAAAATTTTTTTGATAACAATAAAATTTTTTGTACTAGAAAACTCTGTTATTAAAATTTTTTATAACAATAAATGATGCTTGTTACTAAATGCATTCCTTTTATGACAAAATTTGTTATCAATATAAGTTAGTACTTTTTGTGACAAATAAATCATGTTGTCACTAAAGTCATATGAGTGATGAATTAGTACTTTTTGTGACAAATAAATCATGTTGTCACTAAAGTCATATTAGTGATGAATTTTCTTATCCCTATAAGATTAACATTCAATGATAAAAATAATTTTGTTTTCACTAATTAACAACTTTAGTGATGATTATTGTTGTTGAAGAAAATTTCTTTAGTGACAAATATAAATATGTTGTCACTAAAAGTGTAATATTTGTGACATTCACAATCGTCACTAAAATTGCTTTCTATGTCAACATATTCATGTTGCTGCTAATTTTTTTTATATCTAAAATTTATTTATTTTTATTTTATAATATGCAAACTTCATATATCACCATACATTTGAGTGTTAATAATATGAATAGAATATAATTGATAAAATTCGGATATAATATTTAAAATAAAAATTATGTCAAAGTTATAGTGTTACAGTTCATTTTATACAAGTACATATTGAATAATAAAATTACATAACCGAAGAAAACTATCTCTTTCAAATTTTAAAAAGTGCTTAATGATTACAATGGGAACTTGACATGTTATCACTTACACTTTCTAGAAGTGCACTGCAAGTTGACAATTATAATTTTTGTTAAATTAATTGGATCCTTTATTGAATGGGAAATACATATATATAGGTATCATAAAGAAATAATTAAACATAACATAGAATGAGTTAGATTGCATTATACCTGATGAAATTTTTATGCTCAAATTACATAAATTCTTATGAATGCTTTGGAATTTGAATTTAACATCTACTTCCCAGTTTGATTTTAATAGAATATTATATATCTTGCCAACAATCCTAACAAAATCTAGATAGTACATGCATTCAACGGGACTAGTATGAGATATGGCTTATCGTTTTTCGAATGGACACAACGGTCCTGCATATTTGCTCTTGAAATATCCTTGTTTCTTTTCACCATTCAATTCTTTTCACGAAATCATCCTCGAATACTAAAAAATCTTGGAGTTAGCAATTAAGTTCAGCAACCAGCTAGAGCAGATAAAATACAAATGAAATATCGCTTTTAGTGCTAATAGAGATTTGCTGAACATCTGTACATAACAAAATAAAGAATTTAAGTTCAATAGAATCTGATCCAATCCCATAGAGTTTAAGTAACATTAATACAAAACTGGAAGGAACCAAAAGCAGAAAACTTTGAGTGGGCACCAAACATTAATTATAAGTGTGTACTCATTTTGTAGTGCAATATCAGTTTCTCTAAATCCTCTTTCCATAACCAACCCCAATAGACTCTCTCTTGTAGCGCTTTCTAATTCTTCTTTAGATTGCCACATTAAACTTAAAGCAATCAGCAAACTGCATCCTGTACACATAATCACACTAAGTGTTTCCATAGTTATATCATTCATTAATAAGCAAATTAGTCAGGACCATGAATGCAAGAACTTTACCTCTTGATTTGCAGATTGCCTATGGTGACCTGTAGAAGAGATTAGCTACAATAATTAAAAAAATTTTACAAATGAATATGCCTATAATAACCAAAGAAAGAAAATAGACTTAACAAAGTTGCTTAATAATCCAAGACAAAAGCTGCAGACAGAAAGAAGAAAAATAACAATAGCCAAAAAAGAAAAAAGACATTAAGCTTCATAAAACTAGTTAATAATCAAGTGTTAAATTCTTTTGTAAAAAGCTTTATTTTCTTGTATATAATTAAAATGAAGAAGTACCATATATATTTATATTTTATTATTAAAAAAATGATACTTAAAACTATTATCTTCTACCAAACTTATTTCATTTAGACAAAAATACATGGATTTCCTCTAAATTTTAGTGAAATTACATGAACCTCCCTCTAATTTTAAAACCTATACAAAACTCTCTCAAAATATAAAATAATACTATACTTAAATCCAAATTTAAGATTTTCTTCAATAAAATAATGAGAAAAGATGATTATAGATTTAAATCAAACTATATATGATAATTTAAGTAGTTTTCCAAAATAAATATGTTTAATTTAAATTCAAATAGTTAAAAATCTTTGATAATTGAATTAAATTTGAGATTTTCATCATTCCTTTTTTAGCTATTTGAATTTAATTAAAATATATTTTTTATCATTGAATACTTAGAATATTTCATATTGATATATATTGTTTTGCTTTACCCTATAATCAACTTTTTCTCCTTATTTTATTGAAGAAAAGATCAAATTTGAGTTTAAAAGTATATTATTTTATATTTTAAAGGAGGTTTGTTTAGGTTTTCAAACTAGATGGGAAGTCTATGTAATTTCACTAAAATTTAGGAGAAGGTCAATGTATTTTTTTCTTACATTTAATATTAAATATATAAATTATTTTTCACTATTTTAATATTTTATAACTATAATCGGCACCTTTAGTGGTGTAGTGACACCCAATGTTGCCTTAGGGGCTTTATTCTCCTCAAGTCATGGATTCGAACCTCAATTTTGTATGTATGCATTTAGTAGATTATTACTCTTATAATTATTAAAAAAATTATAATTATATTTCTACAAAAAATATCTTCTAGCAAAACAAACAAACCTAAAAAAATAGAAAGTTATTTTCTGATAAACTCTTTTTATACAGAATATTTTCTATCATTTTAATATTTGATAACTATATCAAAAGATACTAATATATATTCTAAGGTCTTGATTCAAAAGAAATTAGCTATAAATTTTTTTTGGTAAATAGAGAAGTAATTAAACTATCGGATGTACATATGCAAGGATTTAAATTGCGGTTGCGGTTGCGGTTGCGGTCGCAGTCACGTCGCGATGTGGATGAATGCGGAAAAATATAGCCATAACAATCTAAAATCACGGATGCGGTCTGTCCCGAAAATACAATATTGCGGGCAATATTGCGATTGCGGTCCATTTTTTAAATCCTAGCACATATGTAAGGGAAGCCTTCAAGCAATATTGAATACCACTTGAGTCAAAGGTTTGCAATAAATTAATTGTCATTTTTATATCTTAATAATAAAAATATATTTTTATTTTAATACAAATATAAATTATATATAAATAATAAAATCAAAGGCTACCTTTATTTTGTTATTGAAATAAAATTAGATATTATAATTAGGTTCTATTTTGTTTTGGTGAAAAATATCTTTTATTAGAATATAATTATAAATTTGTAAGATGGCGATATATATATTCAAAATTAAATGTAAAGAATTTAATAAAAAAATATTTTTTTCTTTTTAGAAAAGGAGATTATTCTTTCTATTATTATAATTTTGAGCATTATTTTTATAATAAAATATAAAAATTGTATTTCACCTAATAATTACAAATGAAATTTTTGTGAGGAAAATGTCTTCAAATAAGAAAAATAGGGCATAAGTGAAGGCAGTGCTTCATGATGCTGTTGTGTAATAAGTGATAACTAATTAGTGGTGTAGTAATGCCGGTACTGGTTGGATGAAATGGGAAGTCATAATTTAGCTAAGATGGTGACTTTCAATTTTCCCTTTATTGTCTAAAACATATTTTTTGCTATTTTTGTTATGTACTTAATAACAATTTTTAGACTTGCTTGTCTAGCAGAGCAAACAAAGGAATATTTGGTTACTGCTTTTAAAAATAATTTAACATTTTTATATTTTTAAAAATGACAATTTCTATTTGAAAACTATTTTAATAATTTATTTTTTTAAAATTATCGCTTTAAATGTATAATATAAAATAGAGTAACATAAATAATTTCTAAATGTTTTTAACCTATTTTCTATTTTATGATAATTTTGTAATTAAATAAAATATTTTTTATTTATTTCATTGATAACTCTATATTTTTTTATTTTCTTCGAATTTCAAAATAATTTTATAAAAAAGCATATCTACTTACACCCTAAGTTTGTATAAAAAATTTCAATTTTTTGAAAACTATTTAAAACTATTTGGCTGAGAAAAAAATATAAATATTGGGAGTGACTACTATGCACCATCTTTTAGTGTAAATTTACATCATTAAATTGATTTTAATGGTATAATGAACTTTTGGCAGGATTTAAATCATAGCCATTAATAATATAAATTTACAAGACTCAAAAAAGTGGCGGGTAACAATTATTTCTTTAAATAATTTTACAACAAGTTATTTTTATTTAGGAATAAATAAGCAACTTTTCATATTTTATAGGAAAGTAATCCTTTCTTGATTTTGCCAATTTATACTTTTTTATGATTGAAAATTGCAAGTGCAATGTCAATTCGACTCTTTTAAGTGTAGGTGATCCTCACAATAAATAAGTAGTAAACTTTAGTACAATCTATACAATCAAGCAAAGCTAGTAAATAAATATGCACAGATGCAAGAACTAAATATATAAAAGTGCATGAAAATGCATAAAAACAAAATTCAATGTAATTTTTATCACTGCAACAAAGACCGTGTGTTAATGTATATTGACAGCACAGAATGACTCAATTTGAAAACTCTAAGCTCTTTCTTACGCTCAACACAATATTTAAATAACCAAAAATTACAGAAATTGTTGCAAGACAACAGATTGGTGTAACAGTAGGTTAGCAAAGTGCTAGAGATGCTGAATGCATAGTAATGCTTTTGTAACAAGACTGGAAAAATGAGTCCCCAACTCTTCAAACTGCGAGCAGGAGGTAATTACTTCCATCTTATCCGGTTAGACACATTCTAAGGGCTAGAAAGTTGGATATACGCTAACAATGGCTTTGAACAAACAAATGGATCCACTCTCCCATAAATCTCACTCCACTGTCTTCGTGGTGTCGAACGAATAAATGTCTTGCATGGTAACGTGAGCAGAACTTGTTGACATTTCCCAAAAATCATGCACTTTCGCCTCCATGCAGTCCAGTGAACAACGCCATTTAGACTCGCCATAGAGAGTGTCGCATCCGGATCATGGGTGACCTCCTAAGAGATTTTTGCTTTTCCATCTTCTCATGCCGGTTGAGTGCGGCCAAATGTGATTACAACTCCTTCTACTTGGCATATTGCTGGTCCAAACTTTTGCTACGGAATTAACGGTACTCAACTAGACAATACATCTATTCATTACACTTTAAGAAGTTCTTATGTATTTTATTTTCTAACGATCCCTAGTGTCTGCCAGTCAAATTAGATCTTGATTAATTTGAAATCAAACTGAGTTAGATTCTACTTGAAAACAATGGTCTCCTAATGATAATTTTCTTTATTTATAAAATTTGAATCCGAAATTTTATTGGATCAAACTTCCAATCACTCAAATTAATCGTCATTAATGAAGTTTTGCATTCTCATCTATTTTTTGACAATCAAATAATCTCTTACAATTCATTTGTTTTCCAAGAAAATATGTTTTTAGGAATAATTTTATTTATTTATATTTAGAGTTATAAATTATTAAGATAATAAAAAATATTATATTTATTTAATATTAAATATATAAAATATAATAAAAATATTTTTATTTTTAAAAAAATTATTTTCTTCATAACCATATATCATTTATTTAATTATGAAATATATAAATGACATGAGACTTTTGTACTTATATATATATATAATTTTGCCATGGAAATGGCATGTCCAAACTAAACAAACTTAGGCCTCTTTTGACATATCATATAAAATTCAATAACTTAGGATAGATTATACAATTAGTGCTAATATAACATTCGAAGATTTCAAATGAATTGTATAATTTATCTAAAAACCTCTTCTTATATGTCTAATCCCATAAAAAGTTGTCTATTCCCTAAGGAGGATAAGAACTTATAATATAATATTACAATAAATGATAAATTTTTTTAAAATTAAATGTACTCTTTTATGTTTTTATTTCCCTAATTTATAAAAAAAAATAAAAGATAAGACAATTTTATATACTGTTATAAACCAAATATTGTATAGTATACTAACTTATCCTGTATAGTATTATATTAGACTATCCAACAGTCCTTATACTATGTACGGTGTGCCAAACAAAATTTTTGTTTCTCTTTCAGTAAAGTATAAAAAACTAGTAGTAGTTCTGAATGCCGGCAAACATGGACAAATTTCCTAAAGAATGATTTTTGTCGAAATCATTTTTATTATAATATTCATAATTTGTTTTAATCAAAGAAACAGTGTTAATAATTTAAAAAAATGGCTTAAATATTTACACAGAAAGAAACTGACCTAAGTTGTTCCTCATATTTTTAAAATCTTAGTTTTATTATTATATAACTTTGAAAAATCTTTTGTCATGAAAATCATGAATAAAAGTAGCAGGTGCAGGTGCATCTGGGGTACGCAGGTTGATCGGTCATGCATAAGACCACGTCTAAAACTAACATTAGAACGAATATGACAGGAACATAAAACTTAGGTTAAATTGCTCCACTATTTCTTCTTTGCTGTAATTTATTTTATTTATAAATAAATTTTTTATAATTAAAATATTTTAAATTAAGGTTTAAATTTGATTTATTATCAGTATAAAATACTTTACATTATAGTGAATAAAAAAAGATATATCATTAAAAAAACTAACAGTAAGTAAAAAATTTTAATCATAGTAAGGAAATTTTAATAATTTTTTATTGATATAGCAATATATAGATAAATGATGGTATAAAATTAATTTACATTAATAGTAAATTAAATTTAAATTTTTTAGATTAAATTTTAATATTTTATTTGATTTTTATTTAGGTATTTCTTATCATTATATTATGAATTTTTTTGTAAATTTTTTGTATATGGGCCTTACATTAATTTGTAAATAATCATTTAATATTAATATTGTTTTATACCTAATTTTGATGACTATAATGTATTGAATTTGTGTTTGGTATTTAGGCTCAAAATTTATGTACTTTAGCAAGTATGATTCCTATGATAAATAAGATCTATAACCTTATTTTATTTATAAAGAAGGGTTGCTACCTTACTAAAACTCCTATATTTAATTTTCTAGTCCATCAAAAAAACTGACTCACGCTCTTTCTCTTAGAGATACATTAAAGAGAGATTTAAACTTAAGGAAGGTAATCTTGTAATGCTTATTCTTGATTTCAGATAATTGATAATTGTAAGGAGTATTGATGATACGATGATACAAAATTGAGTTCAATCATGGATATCAATGATCTAGGTATTTATATGAACAATTCTGTAATAATTTTATACTCTGCTCTTGAATTTCATCTTGTGTCATGCCTTAAATTATAAGCCTTGATCTGGATATTATCATCAAATTAAATTTAAATTCTTGCATTTCATATTAAAGTTAAGTTTTAATTATAGTTGATTTTGATGAAATTTTTACATGAAATTTATTGATGTTCTCTTTGCCAATTTTGCAATATATTTTTGGGGATATGTCTTCTCGCTTGTTGCTTGGACTTCCACCACAACATATGTATATATGTGCGCTCTTCATCACGTTTTGCTCGCCTTGAAATTTATTTTCTGTTGTACAACATATATGTACTTTATGTACATATATGTTTAAAATTGCCACTATAATTTAAAATGAAGAAATCTAAATAACTTTTAAATATTTTAAAATTATTTTCTATTTTATGATAATTTTATAATTAAATAAAATATTTTTTCATTTTTTCATGGAGTACCTTCTATTCTTTATTTTTTTAATTTAATAGTAATTCAAAAAATATATATCCAAATACCCCTAAATATATATATAACAGTTCAATAATTTGAAAGCATTTAAAATTATTTGATTGATAATAAAAATAAATATTGGAAGTGACTACTATGTATCATTTTTTAGTGTAAATTTACATCACAAAATTGATGGCCATAATATAATGAACTTTTAATAGGATCCGTTGCTTTAGAAGTTGGTTAAATTATAGTTATTATTTTAATGATATAAATCTACACTATTAAAAAAGGGATGCATAACTATTATTTCTTTAAATAATTTTGCAAGAAATTATTTTTATCAAGAAAGATTGAATAAACAACTTCTCACATCTTATAGGAAAGTAGAACTTCGATTTGCCAATTTGTAATGGTTGAAAATTGCTAGTGTCAATTCAATTCATTGGAGTGTAAATGGTCTTCGCAGTAAACAAGTGGTGTTCCGAACCTCTAACGCCATCTATACAATCAAGAAGCTAGTAAACGGGTGTGCATAAAAATGCAACAACTGAATGCATAAAAGTGTATTAAAATGCATAAAAGCAAGCAATCTAATGCAATTTTTACTAATGTTACAAAGATCATGGGTCAAAGTTTCAAATGCGCAGAATGAAACAAATTGGAAACTTTTGGCTCTTACTCATGCTCAACACGAAATCTAAATAACCAAGAATTGTAGAAATTGTTTAAGACAACAGATTACTGTGATCGTAGGATACCAGAGTGCTAGAGATGCTGAGTGCATAATAATGCTTTTGTAGCAAGACCTGCAAAGTAAGTCCCTAACCATTTAGACTGCGAGTATTTATAAACTCTAGAGACTGGAAATTACATGATGCCTTGTACATGCATTTAACGGGACTATTATGAGATGTGGCATGCCGTTTTTCAAATGGATATCACGGCCCAGCATTTTTGCTGTTGAAATATCCTTGTTTCTTTTCACAAAATCCTCCCTGAAGACTTAAACATCGTGGAGTTAGCAATTAAGTTCAGCAACCATCTAGAGCAGATAAAATACAAATGAAATATCACTTTTATTGCTCATAGAGATTTAATTTGCTGAACATCTATACATAACAAAATAAAGAATTTAAGTTCAATAGAATCTGATCCAATCCCATAAAGTTTAAGTATTAAATAACATTAATACAAAACTGGAAGGAACCATAAGCAGAAAACTTTGGGTAGGCACCAAACATTAATTATAAGTGTGTACTCATTTTGTAGTGCAATATCAGTTTCTCTAAATCCTCTTTCCATAACGAACGCCAATAGACTCTCTCTTGTAGTGGCTTCTAATTCTTCTTTATATTGCCACATTAAACTTAAAGCAATCAGCAAACTTCATCTTGCACCCATAATCACACAAAGTGTTTCCATCGCTATATCATTCATTAATAAGCAAATTAGTCAGGAACATGAATGCAAGAAACTTTACCGGTTGATTTGTAGATTGCCTATGGTGACTTGTTGAAGAGATTAGCTACAATAATTAAAAAAATTTACAAATGAATATACCTATAATAACCAAAGAAAGAAAAGACACTTAATTAAGTTTCTTACTTGTATATAATTAAAATGAAGAAGTAACATATATATTTATAATTTATGATTAAAAAAATAATACTTAAAATTTTTATCTTCCACCAAAATCATTTTATTTAGAGAAAAATACATTGACTTCACCTAAAATTTAGTGAAATTACACAAGCCTCCCCTCTAATTTTAAAAATTACATAAAACCTTCTTAAAATATAAAATAATACTATACTTAAATCTAAATTTAAGATTTTTTTTAATAAAATGATGAAAAAAGATAATTATAGATTCAAATCAAACTATATATGATAATTTAAGCAGTTTACCAACATAAATATGTTTTATTTAAACTCACACAGCTAAAAATCTTTGATAATTACATTAAATTTGACATTTTCATAGTTCATTTTTTAGCTATTTGAACTTAATCAAAATATATTTTTTATCATAAAATACTGAAAATATTTTATACTAGTATATATTATTTTGTTTAACCCTATAATCATCTTTTCTCATTGTTTTATTGAAGAAAAGTTTAAATTTGAGTTAAAAGTAGTATTATTTTATGTTTTAAAAGAGGTCTGTGTAAGTTTTTAAACTAAATGAGAAGTCCATCTAATTTAACTAAAATTTAGGGGGAGGACAATGTATTTTTTTCTTATATTTAATATTGAATATATAAATTATTTTTTTATTATTTTGATATTGTATAACTATAGTTGACACCCTTAGTAGTGCAGCGGCATCCAATGTAGCCTTAAGAACTTTGTTTTCCTCAAGTTGTGGATTCAAAACTCTTGACCTTAAATATAGGTGTTAAGTGGATTACCATTCTTACAATTGTCAAAAAAATATTTTATAATTATATTTTACAAAAAAAAATCTTCTGCCGAAAGAAATAAAACATAAAAAAGAGAAAGTTATATTCCACTAAACTCTTTTTATATAGAATATTTTTCATCATTTTAATATTTTATATCTATATCAAAAGATATCAATATATATTCTGAGGTCTTAGTTCAAAAGAAATTAGTTGTAAATTTCTTTTTGATAAATAGAGAAGTAATTAAACTATCAGATGTATACACACATAAAAACCAATAATCAAATTTTAGATACAATGAAATATACAAATTTTAAGTGATATTGAGTGCCACTTGAGTTGAAAGATTCTCAATAAGTTAGCTATAATTTTTAATATCTTAATAATAAAAATATATTTTTTAATTTTTTAATATATATATTTATATATAACTAATAAAGTTAAAGGCTAACTTCTTTTCATTAATGAAATAAAATTAGATCTTATAATTAGGTTCTATATTTTTAATGAAAAATATATTTCATTGGAATATAATTATAAATTTGTAAGATGGTGATGTATATATTCAAAATTAAATGTAAAGAATTTAATGAAAAATAATTTTCTCTTTTTGGAAAAGGAGATAATTTTTTCTATTATTATAATTTTAAATATTTTTTATAATAAAATATAAAAATAATATGTCACCTCATCAAGATCGAAGCAAATGAAATTTTTGTGAGGAAAATGTCTTCTAATAAGACAAACAGGGCGTAAGTGAAGGCAGTGCTGCATGATGTTGTTGTGTAATAACTAATCAGTGGTGTAGCAATGCTGGTAATAGTTGGATGAAATGGGGAGTCACAATTTAGCCAAGGTGATGTCTTTCAATTTTTCCTTGCGTTTATTATTGTCCAAAACATAATTTTTGCTATCTTTGTTCTGTAATTAATAACAATTTTCAGACACGTTTGTTCAACAGCAGAAGCAAAGGAATATTTGGTTACTGTTTTTAAAAATAGTTTTATATTTTTATATTTTTAAAAATAAAATTTTCTATTTAACAACTATTTTAATAATTTATTTTTCAAAATTATCACTTTAAATGTATAATATAAAATAGAAAATATAAATAACTTTTAAATGTTTTTAACCTATTTTCTATTTTGCTATAATTTTATAATTAAATATAATATTTTTTTATTTATTTCATTGATTACCCTCTATTCTTTATTTTCTTTGAATTTAAAAATAATTTTAAAAAATCATATCTAAATAGACCCTAAGTTTGTATAGAAAAGTTCAATTTTTTAAAAAGTGTTTAAAATTATTTGCTTGATAAAAAAATAAATATTGGGAGTGATTATTATACACCATTTTTTAGTGTAAATTCACATCACTAGATTAATGTCTATGATATAATAAACTTTTGGTGGGACCCATTGCTATTTAGAAGTTGTTTAAATCATAATCATTAATTTAGTTGTATAAGTCTACATGACTAAAAAAATGGTGCATAACAATTATTTTTTTAAATAATTTTGCAAGAAGTTATTTTTTCTAAGAGTGGATAAGCAATTTTTCACATTTTATAAACTTTCCTAATTTTGCCAATTTATACTTGTTTATAATTGATAATTGCAAGTGCAGTGCCGACTCTTTAAAGCGTAGGCAATCCTCATGGTAAATAGGTAGTATTCTGAACCTTTGGCACAATATATACAATCAAGCAAAGCTAGTAAATAAATATGTATAGAAATGCAACAACTAAATATATAAAAGTGTATGAAAATACATAAAAGCAAAATTCAATGTAATTTTTACAACTGTTTTAAGGGCCGTGTGTCAAAGTATATCAACAGCACGGAATGACTCAATTTGGAAACTCTACCTCACGCTCAATACAATATTTAAATAACCAAAAATTGTAGAAATTGTTGCAAGACAACAGATTGGTATGATGATCGGTTAGCAAAGTGCTAGAGATACTGAGTGCATAATAATGCTTTTGTAACAAGAAGGGCAAAATGAGTCCCTAACCCTTCAAACTGCGAGCATTTATAGGCTCTAAGGGTTGGAAGTTACACGCTACGGCGCTCTCATGGAGGTAATTACTTCCACCTTGTCCGGTTAGACACATTCTAAGACCTAGAAAGTTGAATATGTGCTAACGATCGCCTTGAACAAACAAATGGACCCGCTCTCCCATAAATCGCACCTCTCCTTGCATGGTATTGTGAGCATAACCTCCTAACTTTCCCCAAAAATCATGCACTTTTGCCTCCATGCAGTCCAGTGAACAATGCCATTTAGACTTCCGATAGGGAGTGTCGCATCCGGGCCATGGGTGACCTTTTAAGAGATTTTTTCTTTTCCATCTTCTCATGCCGGTTGAGTGCTGCCAAATGTGATTACAACTCCTTCTACTTGGCATATTGCTGGTCGAAACTTTTGCTACGGAATTAACGGTACTTAACTAGACAATACATCTGTTCACTACATTTTCAGAAGTTCCCATGTATATATTTTTTAAGGAATTCTAGTATCTGGCAGTCACATGAATCTTGATTAATTTGGAATTGAATTGAGTTGTACCTAACATAAAAAAAAAAATTCTTTCAATGATAATTTTTTTTTTTCATCTGCAAAGCTTGAATCCGAAATCTTATGTAAGAAACTAAACTCATAGCTACTCAAGCTAACCGTTGTTAATGAAATTCTTATATTCTCATCTACTTTTTGACAACTAAATAATCTCTTACAATTCATTTGTTTTGCAGTTAAATATGTTTTTAGAAATAGTTTTATTTATCTATTTTTATAGTTATAAATTATTAAAATAGTAGAAAATAATATATTTATTTAATGTTAAATATATAAAATATAATAAAAATAATATTTTTTATTTAAAAAAAATTATTTTCTTTACAATTAAAGGCCATTTATTATTTTTTTAATTATAAAGTATACAAATGAGGTGAGACTTCTCTACTTTTATATATATGCAAAATTTTGCTATGAAAATGGTATGTTCCAGCTAGACAAACTACCCTTAGGCCTCATTTGACATTTCATATAAAATCCAATCCAATAATATAAGATAAATAATACAATTAGTGCTATTACAATGTATAAAAATTTCAAATGAAATGTATAATTTATCTAAAAGTCTCTTCTTATATATCTAATTCCATATAAGGTTATTCACTCACTAGGAGAAAAGATAAGAACTGATAGTATATTATTAGGATAAATGATAAATTTTAAAATTAAAAGTACTCTTTTACATTTTTATCTCCCTAATTTATTAGAAAAATAAAAATAAAATAATTTTATATAAATCCTTATCTTATACCATTATAGACTATACTAACTTATCCTGTAAAATATCATATTATATTATCTAATAATCTTCATACGGTGTCTCAAACAAGATTTTAGTTTCTCTCTTTCAATAAAGTTTAAAAAACTAGTAGCAGTTCTGAATGTCGGCTGACGTGGATAAATTTCCTAAAGAATAATTTTTGTCAAAATCATTTGTATTAGAATATTCATAATTTGTTTTAATCAAAGAAACAATGTTACTAATTTTTAAGAATGGCTTAAATATTATTTACACAAAAAGAAACTGACTTAAGTATAATTTTTGTCTACCAAAATTAGTAACTGATTACTTTTGTTCCTCATATTTTTAAAATCTTAGTTTTATTATCATATAACTTTGAAAATTCTTTATCATGAAAACCGTGAATAAAAGTAGCAAGTGCAGGTGCATCTGGGGCTGGCAGGGGATCTGCCATGCATACGACCGCATCTAAAACTAACGCTAGAACGAATTTGACAAAAACATAAAACCTAGTTTAAAATGCTCCATTATCTCTTCTTTGTTGTAATTTATTTTATTTTTCAAATAAAATTTTTATAATTGAAGCATTTTAAATTAGGATTTAGATTTAATTCATTGTTGATATAAAATATTTTACACTATCAATAAATAAAAAAGATATGTTATTAAAAAATTAATAATAATTAAGAATTTTTAATCATAACAAAGAAATTTTAAATAATTTTTTATTAGTATAGTAATATATAAATGAATGATAGTATAAAATTAATTTACATTGAAAGTAGATTAAATTTAAATTATTTAAATTAATTTTTTATATTTTATTTGATTTTTATTTAGGTATTTCTTATAATTATATTATGAATTTTTTTAAAACAACTTTTGTATGTGGACCTCACATTAATTTATAAATAATCATTTAATGTTAATATTATTCTATACCCAATTTTGATGACCGCAATGTATTGAGTTTGTATTTGGTGTTTAAGCCCAAAATTCGTTTAATTTAACATATATGAATCTTATGGTAAATAAAAATATTATTTTGTTTACAAAGACGGATTGCTACCTTACTAGAACTTCTACATTTAATTTTTTGGTTCATCAAAAAACTGACTCACACTCCCTCTCTAAGAGATATAGAAATAACCTTGTAATGCTTGTTCTTGCAAAGGAGATGAACTATACACTATTGATGATATGATGATACAAAATTGAGGTCAATTATAGAAATCAATGATCTAGGTATTTATACAAGCAATATTCTCATAATTTTATACTCTATGCTTGAATTTTATTTTGTGTCATGCTATAATTAAAAGCTTCAATCTTGATATGATGATCAAATTAAATTCAAATTTAAGTTTTTGCAGATGGTATGAAAGTTAAGTTATGACTTTTAATTATAGTTGATTTTGATAGAACTTATGTATAAAATTTATTGGCTTTCTCTTTACAAATTTTACGATATATTTTTGGGGATATGTCTTCTCACTTGTTGTTGGAAGCTCCATCTCAATATGTATGTGTGTGCACACACGCATGCACGTATATATGTACTCTCCATCACATTTTATTCCACTTGAAATGTATTTTTTGTTATACAATATATGTGCACTTTATGTTTATATATGTATTTAAAATTGTTACTTCAAATGTATAATTTAAAATAAAGAAATATAAATAATTTTTAAATATTTTTAAATGTTTTTTGTTTTATAATAATTTTATAATTAAATAAAATATTTTTTATTTATTTCATCAATTATTCTTTATTCTTTTCTAAATTTAAAATTAATTTAAAAAATATATCTAAACACACCCTAAAATATTTAAAATTATTTGGTTTGCAATGAAAGTAAATATTGGGAGTGACTACTATGTACCATTTTTTTATGTAAATTTACATCACAATATTGATGGTCAAAATATAATAAACTTTTGGTAGGATCCATTGCTATTTGGAAGTTGGTTAAATTATAACTATTATTTTTATAGTATAAATCTACATCATTAAAAAATTAATGCAAAACTATTATTTCTTTAAATAACTTTGCAAGAAGTTATTTTTATTTAAAAAGAATGAATAAACAACTTTTCATATTTTATAGGAAAGTATAACTTATTCAATTTGCCTACTTATGGTTGAAAATTGCAAGTGTAGTGTCAATTCAATTCTTTTAAGTGTGAGCGATCTTCACGATAAACAAGTGGCATTTCGAACCTCTAATGCAATCCATATAATCAAGCAAAGCTAGTAAATAAATATGCATAGAAATGCAACAACTGTATGCATAAAAGTGTATGAAAATGCTTAAAAGCACGCAATTTAACATAATTTTTACAATGTTGCAAAGATCATATGTCGAATTATATCAAATGCGCAGAATGAAACAATTTGAAAGCTTTTGGCTCTCACTTGCACTCAATACAATATTTAAATGATCAAGAATTGCAGAAATTGTTTTAAGACGCAGATTAGTGTGATGGTAGGATAGCAGAGCCCTAAGGGCTGGAAGTTACGTGCTGCCATGAGGACAGTTATTTCCATCTTGTCCGATTAGACATGTTCTAAGAACAGGAAAGTTGAGTATGTGCTAACAATCGCCTTGAACAAACAAAGGGACCTACTCTTCCATAAATTGCACCTCACTTTCTTCTCTCTGCTTTCATGGTGTCGAACGAATAACTGTCTTGCATGATTTTGTGAGCATGACTTCCTAACTCTCCCCGAAAAATCATGCACTTTTGCCTCCCTGCATTCCGGTGAACAATACCATTTAGACTTGCCATAGGGAGCGTCGCATCCAAACCATGGGTAACCCTTTTAAGAGATTTTCGCAACTCCTTCTACTAGGCATAATGGCATATTGCTGGTCGAAACTTTCGCAATGGAATTAACGGTACTCAACTAGACAATACACTTATTCGCTACTTTTTAAGAAATTCTTGCATTCTCATTTACTTTTTGACAACTATATAATTTCTTAGAATTTATTTTTTTTGTTGGAAAATATGGTTTTTTAAGAATAATTTTACTTATTTATATTTATAATTATAAATTATTAGGATAATAAAAAATGTTTATTTATTTAAGGTTAAATTATATAAAATATAGTTAAAAATATATTTTATTTAAAAAATTATTTTAATATCATATATTAAATTTTAATTATAAAGTTTATAATTTTCTTCACTTATATATATATATATATATATATATATATATATATATAATTTCGCTATGAAAATGGTATGTTCCATCTAGCCTTAGTTTCTCTCTTTCTATAAAGTTTAAAAGACTGGTAGTGGTTTCGAATGTCGGCAAACACGGGCAAATTTCCTAAAGAATAATTTGTGTCAAACTCATTTTTATTAGGATATTCATAATTTTTTTAATCAAAGAAACAGTCGTACTAATTTTAAAAACTGGCTTAAATATGTAAACACATAAAAAACTGACTTAAATATAATTTTTGTCTACCAAAATTAGTAAGTGATTACTTTTGTTCCTCATATTTTTAAAATCATGGTTTTATTATTATATGACTTTGAAAATTCTTTATCATGAAAACCTCGAATAAAAGTGACAAGCGCAGGTGCATCTGGGGCATGCAGGTCGATCTGCCATGCATACGACCACGTCTAAAACTAACGTTAGAACGAATATGACAGAAACATAAAACTTAGTTAAATTGCTCCATAATCTTCCCTTTGCTGTATTTTATTTCGTTTTTAAATAAAATTTTTATAATTGAATCATTTTAAATTAAGGTTTAAATTTGATTTATTATTAGTGTATACTATCAGCTAATAAAAAAAGATATGTTATTAAAAAAATAATAGTAATTAAGAATTTTAACTATAAAAAAATTTAACAATTTTTTATTAATATGGCAATACATAGATGAGTGATCATGTAAAATTGATTTATATTAATAATGAATTAAATTTAAATTCTTTAAATTAAATTTTTATAGTTTATTTATTTTTATTTAGGTATTTCTTATCATTATATTATGAAATTTTGTTGTTAGAAAAAAATTTTATATGTGGACCTCACAATAATTTGCAAATAATCATTTAATGTTAATTTTATTTTATACCCAATTTTGATAACTGTAATGTATTGGGTTTATGTGTGGTATTTATGTTCAAAATTCATTTAATTTAGTGGGTATAGATCTCATAGTGAATAGAATCCATGATCTGATTTTATTTGTAAAGAGGAATTTCTACCTGACTAAAACTCTTACATTTAGTTTTCTGGTCCATCAAATAAACCAGCTCACACTCCCTCTCTCAAAGATATAGAAAAGAGGGATTTTAGCTCAGGGAGGATAATCTTATAATGCTTGTTGTTGATTTCAGGTAATTGTAAGGAAATGAACTGCATTATTGATGATTTGATGATACAAAATTGTGAGTTCAATTATGGATATCAACGATCTAGGCATTTATATGAGTGGTTCTCTCATAATTTTAAGTTCTGTGCTTGAATTTCATTTGTGTCATGCCATGATCAATAGCCATGATATGGATATTATGATTAAATAAACTTTAAATTATAGTGTCATAATTAGATTATAACTTTTAATTATGATTGATTTTGATGAAATTTTTATTTGAAATTTATTGGCTTTCTCTTTGCCAATTTTACAATATATTATGGGTATATGTCTTCTCACTTAATGCTGGGAGTTCCACCTCAACATATATATACATGTGCGCTCTTCATCACGTTTTGTTCCACCTGAAATGTATTTTCTGTTATACTTATATGTGCACTTTATGACTACATGTATGTTTAATAACTGTTAGAAATATGAATTAAAATTATGAAATATAAAAATTAATTATACAAAATTATGAGCATACCTGGTGTATAATTTGATGAGACCATGACTAATCTGATGCTGATGAATAGAATTACAACCTACTTAACCCTTTAGATTATTGAGATAGAGAAAAAAGGGAGAAAAAAATTTTATTTGAGAGAATCCTTATTGTACCATTGTCAAATAATAACCCTGATCTCTCTATTTAAGGTCAAACTTGTGATAGAAAACTGCTAACCACTAAAGGGCTATAAGTTAAGACCTCTACCCATATGAGCTTATGTATGATCTAACCTATCATGGATCATACACATTAAACAAGGGCCCAATCTGTTCTATACTTAATGTTAAAATACAAAATTAATTACTTAAAAATAAATATTCTAATAATTAATTAATGCTAATCCATATAATATTTCTAATAAAAATTAATTAATTGATTTTAAATACAACAATCTCCCACTTAGATAGCAATTAATTAATTATATGAAATAATTGAAACATCAATAATTAAGCAATTAGTTATACATTAAGCTATAAACTTAATTCAAAGAATAAGACTACACAGAATCACTGAATCCGATAGGGAGACAAGTGATATAATGTCTCATAATCTGAAAGGAACAAAATAAAATTTAATCTTTCATCTACAACTCAAAAGAGAAACAACTTAAAATCATTGAATCTGATAAGGAAACAAATGATTTATATATGTATAAAACATATTACCAATGTTTTAATATCCAAACTGAGCAACGATTACATAAGTGGAATGAAACCATACAGGATCACTGAATCCGATAGGGAGACAAGTGATGTTTAAATATAATATCTCATGATCCCAAAGGAATTGGATATATAAGGTTAATCTTTTGACCACAACTCATAAAAGAAACAACTTAAAATCATTGAATTCGATGGGGAAACAAATGATATATATATGTATAAAACATATCACCAATGTTTCAATATGAGCAATTACTAGTCATAGACATCATCAAAATAAAATAAGCATATCTCAGACTCCCACTAAACTAAGGCTTCATCGAAAGATTCAACAAGACCCATATGAGTTACTTGATTTTAAAATACTCCTATACATAAGCCTTAAATTAACAAATCTCTAACTTGTCTCCACTAGGGCTATGTTTAATGCGAGTCTGAGATTTAGCAATCTTCTCTCTCTAATGAATAGGAATTTAATATCAAAATGTTCAATACAACTAGAATTTTTGTGGTTTTATGAGAAGCATATAACAAAAGAATTATCGTAATAAAAAAAATGGTTGAGGACATGATATATAATCGATTAATTGCATGCTAGATATCAACTTCCTTAACCATACAGCTTGACAAGTGGTCTCATAATATGCGATGAACTCTGTTTCCATAGTTGAGGTAGCTGTGAGTGTTTGTTTAACACTTTTCCATAAAACAGCTCCTTCAAATATCATAAAGATGTATCCAGATGTTGACTTATGATCATATATGTATTAGGTATAATCAGAATCTAAATAATTAATACCCTCAAGTAAATAAGATCATTTACAAGTTAACATATGATTCTTGGTATCTTAAAGATACTTCATTTTCTTTCTTGGCCACTTTCCAATGATCCATCCTAGGGTCACTTGAGTATTTTCCAAGCATACTAATAGCAAAAGCTATATCTAAACGAATGTAGACCTGTGCATCCATAAGATTACTAATAGCAGAAGCGTAAAGAATCTTGTCTATTTCAGCCCTTTCAATATCAACTTGAGGGCATTATAATTGAGGCAATGTATCGTCTTTCTAAATAGGCATTGGACTAGACGCACAGGTATCCATTTTAAATCTTTCAAGCATCCGTTCAATCAAATTTGCTTGATACAAATCCAAAATACCATGAGTTCTATCATGATGGATCTAAATTTTAAAATAAAAGATGTTTTGCCAAAGATCAAAATGACATGATAATATGCATTTTGACTCATCTAAATTAATTGAGTTTCTAGCTAACAAAATGTCATCAACATAAAGCATTAAGATGACAATATTACTCTAATCAATTTATTAAAATTTTTGCAAGTACACAATATAGTCATATAATATTGCAAGTCTCTAAACCCTTTGAGTTCATCTGAACTTAATGGTTAGCTGATTAGGTTCTTCAACATAAGGATCTTTATTTATATGAACTGAACTATTAACATTATCTCCTCTAATGGTGAGGGAATCAAAATAGGTATAAGCCGAATGGTGGCCTTTTGATGTAAATTGATAGCCCTAAGCATCAAACTCCCACTATCCTAGTCATCCTCAAAATAAAATGTACGATCAAACTTAATTATCTCGGCACTATAAGTGGGATAATAAAATCTATAACCTCTTGATCCAATTCAATACTTAATGAAGAACCTACTAATTATTCTAGAGTCTAATTTCTTCAACTAGGGATTATATGATCTCATTTCTACTTTACAACCCCACACTTAAAAGTTTCAAGAATTTGAGAAATTTAAGTCTAACAACACACCTTTATTTTACCAATCTTTCTAGTCTCTCTCTAGAAAAATGGCCTAAACTTGATCCCATAAAATGGAAGAATCTAACTCATTCTTGGTTGTTAATGCCTAATTTTAACATTAATGGGAATATTAGAAGATACAACAGGATAATCTTTCAAATTCAAATGATATGGACCATTTTGTAAGATGGAAGTACCAACAATAGCATAATCACAATGAATCTCAATCTTTCCACTTGCTTGCCAAAAGGAATAATCACAATTATCCAAAACAGAACTAGAAATCAAATTCCTTCTGGCAGAAGGCACATAAATAACGTTATTCATATTAAAAAAAAATGTGTCCAGAAGATAATTTTAAAGAAACTAATCCTATATATTTAACTTTTATCCCTACTCCCTACTACTCATAAGATAGTCTTTTTACTTGGGATCTATCAGTTCTTAAGCCCCTTCAAAGAATCTGTAACATGAATAGTTGCACTAGAATCCAACCACTGAATTCTAAAGACTAAAACAGACTAAAGCTAGACGGGTAGAATTGAATTTTTCTTCAACAACTTTCACATATTCCATCAGTAATGTCCTTATCTAAAATACTCTCTCTAATTCTTTTCTCAATAATGAACTTAATTATTGCTAAATAAATCTGGTTTGACTTATACCATTGTTTGTAATAGGTCTTATCTGCAGTACTAGACTCGAGTAAGTGATCAGTTAGCTTTGGTTCTCTAAGAGTCAATCCTCCTTAGAAATTGTTAGGTACATATTCAAAGACTCTTTCCATTCATCATAGTTTATTCCATCAAGAATCCTCACCACAGATAATTGTTGAAAAATTAAGACTAATGCAACAGGATTGGGAAATTATTAATTATTTGTGCATAACATAATTATAATACATAATTCCTAATTAAACAAATCAATTAAACAACTATATTATAAAGTGGTATCAAAATTACATGTACCATATGATTTAACTTGTACAAGAGTCTACATAAGAATGTAATCAATATAATCATACCAATAGGGTACAAGAAATCTTGAAACATTATAATTACTGCATGCCTATTCTAAGGAGTCTAAGCTTTAAAATTACATTAACAATATTACACCGATAGGGTGTATCCATCATCAATGCAGTGTACTCCTAAAAATCTTAGAAAGACAGTATTTTATGGAAAATAACCTTATTATATCCCTAATTTATCATTGCTGTGAAATAAATGGCTTTAGGTGTTTTATATGTATTAAATTAACATAATTAAGGGCTCAAAATTATTTAATATAGTTATGTTCATAATCAAAGAGAGTGACAGCACACCAAGCCCAAAAAAAATATAAAGAATGTCTATAAATTTTCTCAGGTTAAAATTCCATAAATAAATTATGTTTTCATACAATATAAACTTTCCAAATTTCAAAATAAATATTTATTGGCATCAAAAAATTCAACAAAAATTACATAAATATAGAAAATAAAATACTAAACAACTGGGTCAAAACTGGGCCCTAAAGGCCCAACATGTGGATATTCACACGCACGCACGCGCCTAAGACGCGCATGGGATTGACTTAAAGCCAGAAAACCAACTGACGGGCACGTGTGTATCATGCATTGCACGCGTGTGTAGATAAGGGTTAGCTGCTGATCAAAGTTAAAGCTTCTGTCAGGCACGTGTAACCCACACGCTAACGGGAGCATGTAACTCACGCACTAACAGAATTTGGGCCATGTTTGGCGCAGTGTGTTTCACGCCCTTAAGAGGCGCATGTGTTCCACGCGCTTCACCACTAACAACAACCTTTTTCTTGCTTGTGTTTCACGTGCTAGAAAGGTGCATGTGTTACACGCGCTCCACCACCAGCAATAACCCTTTTCTTCTTCCTTCACGCAGTTTTATTTTTATTACTATTTTTCTGCCATAATTAGGATTTTAAGCTCAAAAAAATTATTTTTAATATCTTTTAATCCCAGAAAATTATATCTAACCTATTTTAGACACGGATTTACATACTTATCAGAAAGAAAAGCTTTAAAAATTGTACAGTTATGTTCATAAATTTTTTTGAAAAAAAAATCCAAACTGTAATCTAGTACATAATATTTTTCGTTTAAAAAAAATTCAAACTTCGATCCATAATAATCATGAATTTTAATAAAATTAAAACACATAATAATATTCTCAATGTACATAACATCAAGATTCAAGATTTCAGTAAAACAAAAATAGATCCATTGTTTTAGAATTAAAAATCCTCAATTTGTGGCAATTCCAAGCACGAAAATTAAAACAAAAAAATAGAAATTTCATGAATTCACTAAGATAATTAAAATTGCTCATAAACATATAATTCATACTTGGCAACATTCTCTGATACCAATTGTTAGAAGTATGAATTAAAATTTTGAAATATAAAAATTAATTATACAAAATTATGAACGTACCTAGTATATAATTTAATGAGACCATGACTGATCTGATGCTAATAAGTATAATTACAACCTACTTGACCTTTTAGGTTATTCAGATAGAGAGAAAAGGGAGAAGAAAATTTTATTTAAGAGAATCCTTATTATACCACTGTCAAATAATAACCTTGATCTCTCTATTTAAGGTTAGACTTGTGATAGGAAACTACTGACCATTAAAGGGTTGTAAGTTAGAACATCTATCCATATGGGCTTATACATAATCTAACCTATCATGGACCATACACATTAAACAAGAGCCCAATCTATTATATACTTAATGTTAAAACATAAAACTAATTACTTAAAAATAAATATTCTAATAATTAATTAATGCTAATCCATATAATATTTTTAATAAAAATTAATTAATTAATTTTAAATACAACAATAACTACATCAGCATATTTTCTTGAATGAAATTGGCATTTATGATATGCAATTTTGTGCACTTTTTTTTCTAACAATCAATAAAGTTCCTGTATGTGTGAAACTTGCACTAGCTGTGGCCCGTATGGTTTTTGGAACAGAATGTGAACCCAAACAAATTAATGGCATCACTTACTATTTTGATATTACCTGCATTTTTCATAAATGCATAATATAAGTCGCAAAAATCATTTTGTGTTAGAATCAGCATGTTTCTTATATGTTGCAAACATATAACCTAGCAATTGGCATATCCTTTTATTGTTTCACTACTTAGTTTCAAACAAGAAACTCTAAAGTATCACTCGGAATATTTTATAATATCCCTTGACTTGTGGATGCAATATATGATGGATGTGAGAATGTACCTGATGCTAGGTTATGTATTTTTTGTTTGCTTCATTGCATTACTACCATATGCATGTATGCTTCATGGTATGCTTAAAGTTAAGTCAGACATTAGATGAGGGAGGAAGCATAATTGTTTTGAAGTTGGAAAATGCACCATTTGTTTTTCTTTCAAGGAGCAGGTTTGCTTTGAAATTCCATAGGTGCAGGAATGGTTTTTTTTTATAATTTTCTTCCAAACATGATTCTATCGTGTGAAGTTTAGGCTGGTTGTATAGAAAGATTTGCAAAATTTTGAAAGCGTTTGAATGGATAAACATCACAGCAAATCTGGAAACAGCCGCAATGATTTTAGTAAATTTGGAATTGGATTTTCTTCACATTTTTTGTGAAGATAAGAATTTTGTTGAGTTGGAAGTGTGATTTTGGGAGGGGGGAAATCAATCAATTTTGAAAGCGAGAATCCAGCAGAAAACCCCAGAGTAATCACAGGCATGGTATAATTTTATGGGAAAATTTGGAACCCTTTTCTAATGCGATTTTTGAATAAAATTTTAGCAGGTCAATTATATATTGAAGTATGGAATAATTTGATGCAAAATTCCTCCAAAAATTGCATCTGAATGAGTGAAAATGGCCCCAATTGAAGTCAAGTATCAAACTGGGCTGGGCTACCCTGGTACCAAGTCAAGTAAGTGGAGAAAATGAGTTACATGCTCATCTACACTTGCTCACGCATGCGCTAAGCACATGCAAGTATTACTATCTAGACCAGTTCAATATACAAACATATTTGGTTTTGAATGAAACCTAGCATAAAAATCAATCATGCTATACAGGTTATATGGAGTGAATTTAAGAATAAATGCACTTACAAATTATTTTTTTCAATTTTTTCAAGTTTAGGCATATTTTAGTAAATTCGGCAAGGTTTGAGGATTTGAAAAAATTTGAAAAGTTTGTATTTATGATTCCCACCATTTTATCTTTGAGTTAGTGTATTGTGATATCAATTGGACACTGAACACATGGAGAAAAGGACTTATGATAACTCAAGAAAAGTATATTTACCTATATTAAATGAGTTTTTATTTAAAATACTCTTTAAAAAGGTGAAGTGTCAACAGTCTAACAAAGCGGTTTAGTATTGAGCTTGAGACTCAAGTGTGTTAACTTGGGGTTATCCCTTACACACTCAAAATTATGTGATAAGGTATATAATATCAAACAAAATTATTCCCTTCACTTTCAATTACACTTAGAAACTTCTGGTGTGGATTATTCTTGAGACTCCATATACACAAGTGGTGCACCGAGTTGGTTATGTTACCTTTGAACAAGTTGTACATAGAATTTTATTGTATAAGTAATAAATGTTTGAAGTCGTGGTATCTTTTCCAAGTGTGTTATAAGAGAGATTTATAGGAATGTTGGCCTCGAGTTAGTCTTGTACACCACATGGTTTTGGCTAGAAAGCCAGTAGTATGTGACAACAGGCTATGCGCTTAACATGTGCAAGCCATGCACCTTCATACTAATAGTTTTTAGCGATGATGTTGGCATTGTCATACTCCATTCTTTGAGCATTATCCAATGGCATTTTACCAGACTTTTTTAGAATTAAAAAATTTTTGGTCAATTTTTACCTATTTTATTTAAATAAGTAAATGGATTTATTGTTTGCCTAAATTTTTCCTAATTGATTCTATAATATTGGTTACCTCTAATAATTTTTGTAACAAATTTGGACACTATATGCATAATGTAATAAATTTTGAAATATTAATATTTTTTATAAGAATTGCTATATGCTTATATTATATCATAAAAATTTTGTTTAGCTACATATTTGCCTTCATGGGACCAGTTTCATAAAATTTTATTCAAAATTTTGAAAAAAAATTATTTTAAAATTTTTAAGGGAAAAGCTATATTAGTAATATTAAACAGTTTTCAGTATTATATTATTAATATAGTTAGTTAGAGATAATACGAGTGTAGGATTAAATATTACATTTCTAAAATTTTTAAGCACCCCTTCGATGTTAGATTTTCAAAGTGTACTATTTGATTCTTGTATTATGTTGTAAGGTCTTAAATGCCTTTCAATGTTAAACCTTATGATATGATACTGAATATGGTTGCATAATTTAATTTTATAAGAAAAACATTAGCATAATTAGGGTATTGACATGCATCAAGCAATTAGCATATTTTTCTCAATTTTATGTTCATGCAACAAAGTTTTGTAAAAATGCTAGAAAGGACGAGTTATGAAGAATAAGGCCTAATTCGAAAATATGTACTTGACAATTCTAAAAATGGAACCCATTATTAGTGTGAATTCAAGTGCAAGGGTAAAAAAGGAATATAGAAAACAGTCTCACTCAAATCAAGTTAATCGATAGTCATTATAGATCAAACCATCAAATAAAGAATTGTTGAGCCAACGAATTCTTTGGCCCTTTTCTTTTCCATTATAGAAAATACATGAAATTCAATAAAGTAGGAAAAGATCATAATTTCTCATCGTTTGAGAAAATGATTCATAATGAGGTTAATGAAACACAGGAGCACATTTTAAAATTTATTAATTATTATAAGCCTAAAAACATAAAAGATGATATGTGAAATAGTTTTTGACTTCATGTGCACAAGTTAAGATGTTCAAAAGTTCTTATATAATGATAAAAAAATACATCAAAGCTAGATATGGTTATTTATTTTTGTGTTTTATTTTATATTAGAAACATAGTGTTTTCACTAAGGAAACTAGTTTTTCAATTGTCATATATTGATAACTAAAATTTATTTTGATAAGTTATATTAGTGTTTTGCAAAATTCATTTTGAAATTTAACCCTAAAATCATCTTCAAGCCTTAGTTTAACTAATATGTTTAAAGAACTATCAGATTATGTAAAAGATAGGAGTTAGAGATAAAGTATGGTGACTCCACTATTTGCATCAACTACCGAAATTGCTTTCATCATCTTATAGTCTAGTCTAGTGTAGTCAACAAAGCAAAACAATTGTAAAAATCCTTTAGGAATGTCTTGTAAAATTTAATTTAATCCTTCAAATTTGTTTATAACAATTAAATTTAGGACAGGTTAAGCTACTATATTTTCAAAGAAAATAAATGATAATGGATGCCTTATGTGCGTTAGTTGTAGGTAACCTATTGTGTGTTCAGGTTAATGGCTTTGGACTACTATTGGTATTTTACCTTTGTGATATAAATGATTACGAACTAAATTATGAAAGATCTCATAAGTACAAATTACTCATACTTGTTTAGTTAGTTTTCCAAGTGATTATGAATCTATATTTGGACATGTGTTAAAAGGAGCTATGTTGTGAAAAATATTGAATACTCATTTGTAGCAAACTTTGTTATGACAGCAAAGCATGTCATGTGTTAAATGTGCTTGAAAAGTTGTTTGCTTAAGAGTTTTGTTCTTAGCCAATTTTATGTCACAACAATATTGCTGCCATGATCTTTTCTTTAAGTAATGAAATTTGCTTATGTGAAAGACTTTAACTTGAAGTACCAATTTATATGAGAGAGAAGATACAGGAGCATATTACTTATTTTTTGCAAATTGTATGATTACAAATCCACTAACTAAAAACTTTAAATTTAATATAAAATATAATTATGTGAATAATGTAAAAATATATATGTTGGTTATTAAACAAAACTAACATCATATGATTTTTATGGTTTCCAATGCAATTACTTAAATACCTTTTTTACAACTATTGTTAACAAAGATCATTGTCTTATGTTTTTGTGATGTTTTGAAATACCTTTTAGATAATAGTTGTTGACTAGAACTGATGTTCTATGATTTTGAAATTTCTAATATGGCTTTTGAGATTCATTTTAAATGATGTTTGTGTATAAAATTAATGTTCTAAGTTTTCAAGAAATGTTTGGATGTCAATTGTATTCTTATCCATTGTCTTAAAATTTCACATAATTTAAAAATATCAATTCTATATTAGTGGTAGAACATTATCTTTAGGATGCATGTTTTTTAACAATTATCATAATTTTCTGAAGCTCTTTTCACTTCACCTATTCACTTTTTTCAAGTTGAACAATTTTAACACGACAGATAAATATGCAAATTTACTGCAACCTAAATATAATGTCTTTTCTGCATTAGTTAATAAGCTATCAAGGACTTGCAGATGCTAAATAAAATTATCTTTAACTTTATGCAACATATACTCAAAATGATCATTCAAACCTTTCTTTTCATAATCAGTAAACGTGCTATAAATTTTTCTTTCACTATTCCATTTCCTTTAAATAGTATACTGGGTGTCAATGCTATGGATAAATAGATGATCTCACTATCCTTTCTTCACATAACAATAGTTAACACAAGGGCACCACAAAAGGCCATCTTAAATTCCATTCCCTAAATGATTACAAATCTAATGAATTTATTAGTACCATTTTCATATTCAACACTATGTTAATTAAAACACATTCATCTTTAATCTATCACTAGCCAATCTAGTAACAATCATACACACAAAAACATTAATCGAATTCCATATCACATCATTTTGTACATATTCCTAGATATGTGCCTAGAACACATATACATTTATACATTCGTACACATCAATAATGTAACCTCAATCATCTAGAATATAACATTTTCCAAGTACATACCTAAAGCTAAAACATTTTTATACATTTATAGAAGGAATCTTCTATATGTAATGTATTTCATGCCTAAGGTTATGATGCATGTTCATAAGCTAATAAAGAAACAAAAACATTGTACTATGGCATTATAACTTTAACACTTAACATCCTATGCTAAATATATTAAGATATACCCAAGAAAAATGAAAACACACATCTACACTAAAAATATCAAGATACAAAAAGAACAAAAATTTAAGAATATGTGCTTAATGTGCCTTGTCTACATAGAAGAGTAGAAAAGCAACTTACACTCTGTGATTTGGCTAGAGTTCGTAAGATAAAGCTTCCTATTGGAAGAATTTTGATTCTACAAATGGCACCAAAGTGATTTAGTCTTCTATTTCATACTTCTACTAATGCTTTTGTATTTTTTTTTAATACTATTCTCATCAATTTCTAATATTAGATGACATGGAATTCCAAAAGAAATACTAGCTAAACCATAATAATTATTAGATGTCGATTTAGTTACAACAATCATCATCTCTATTAAAGTGGTATAGTTCTAATAAATATAATATAACATCGATTATATTCTAGAAACTACCATTATATATTTTTAAGCATTGGTTATTTGCGTACAACAAACATCCTTTTGTAGGTGACTCTACAAATATATTTTAATATAACTTAAATACTATATATAATTTTAGAAAATTATATTGTGTAGTAGAAAACAAATTGACCATTCTAGAAACTGCTCAAAAGATAGATTAAGTGTAATAAAGCCATAAATTTGGATAAATAAAATTAGAGATTTACAATGTTTTAAGACATTAATTTTTGTAGGTTTAAAGAGAAAGAATGTTAGTTTTGAAATTAATAGAGTGTATTTCTATAATTTTATTAAATATAAAAAATTCATGATAAGTTATATATTTTTTTGCATATTTTTCTTACAATGATATAAATATCAATTCATTGAATGTGAATATATAAAAATATAAGAAAGAAGACATTGATGTAAAAAAATTATTCTATAATTTTATTCATTTTATGTATTATCACATCAACAAATGCAAATTTATAATAATAGGACATAAAAAAGGACTTTTCTTTTCCATTCTCATTGATAATTCTCGTAGCCATCATAAAAAAACCACTCTTCGATAACTATTAGATTTAGATATTGGTAAATCGTGGGTTTGACCAAAATAGTTACCTCCATTACTAACGTTAACGTTAGTTTAAGGCAAAACAGGAAAAAAACTCATCCACCATCTCATCTGACATATTTGGATGACACTAGATAAAGGAGCAAAAATCATATTCTATAATGTCTTTAAAGATGTTAGCTTAAATGGTGGGGAAGTTGTCTTTCCTATCCTCAAAAATACTAAAGTTAGATAATGAAATTAAGGCATCATCAAAATTTTTTCAAATAGAAAGAAAATGTGAAATATATAATCCTTAAAAAAGAACTATAGACAAATGATTATTAACTCAAAGTTAACATCGTAGACATGCTCGATTACTAAATCAGTGATAATTGCATTACCTAAAAAGATTTTTGAAATGTCTTTAGATGTTGGTTAATAACAAAATCGATTTGTAAATGCTTTCCCTCTTCTCTTAATGACCTTTCAAATACTTTTTGGATGACAATTTTGCAAATAGCTAATGTCTTATTCTGATATATAGTTAGTCACTTAAGTAATTGTGTTTCTTTGCAAACCATTACGTCTAATTGTGTTCGATAAAAAAATCCTAAATTAGATTATTAGTATATTGTTATAGCAAAATCATCATGCATTTAAATTTATAATATAGAGTAAAATCCTTATTGCAAATTCTCGTATGTTAAAGGAAGCATATCTATTTTTCTTATGTTGAAGTGCTCTTATAGATGCTAGAGACATCAGCTATCTTACTCTATAAAAGCATCTTGTCCAAGACTGTAATGTGTCCTACAAAAATATTTTTCAAGCAAGACATATTAAAGTCCTAAATGAAATGCTTCCACAAAATTTGGACTATTTCAAAGGATTAACCTAAATACAAACACAAAAAAAGAGTAACCCCTTGTTTGGCAAATTTTAAAATTAGAATTCATTTCATTTTGAAATGAATTCCATTAAAAAATCATGTTTGGATTTAAATATTTTAGATTTCATTTCATTTTAAAATCTTATTTTATTTACATTATTGTTATTTTAAAATCCCATGAAATTGGATAGAATTTATAAGAATTCATTTCATTTAAAATGTAATATTTTTATTAAATAATTTTATCTTTAAGTTTTCATCTTATTAACAGTCATCTCTCTCTCTCTTTGAATTTTTCTCTCTCACTTTCAAAAATAATATTTGAAATAAATTCTACAAATCTTAATAAAATTCCAAACAAAAGAATTCATTTTAAAATAAAATGAAGGTTAATTTGGGACCATTTAATTGTCATTTAAGACTTTAATAAAAGAAAAAAGAAAAAAATGATGGTTAGGTTGGGGCCACTTAATGTTAACTCGATTCCTAAATAGGGTTAAGGGAGTGTTGTTTTCAATAGGGTCAAATTTTTTATTGTTCTTATTCCCTGGATTAATTTGGCTTCACATATGTTAAAAAAATTCGAGAAAAACTTGAACTTTCAATTAAGGAAAGACAGCATAATGTATACATGGAACAAGACTTTGTGATCTTTATACACCTACCCTTGCTCCTTTGTTTTACTAAATAGTTTTTCATTGAATTTTGAAAACAGTGGCTTCCTATATCCATGTAGAGGTGTCCCACTATATCCATAATTTTGAATTTGATGCTATACATTCCTACCATGGTTTTAACTCATCATAACTCTATAAATATTACTATCTGACAGATAAGATACTCTGCCCTAAATTTGAAGAATAAATGTAAAGAAATGAAACATGAACTGGTAGGAAAACAGAATTGGCTTATTCCTTTGCAACCAGGGGTTAAAATAAAGCACAAATGGCACATGCCATAGAGTACAATTTACTATATAAAATAAGACTGCAACATACTCAAACAGGAAGCATTTCCTCTAAACTCTGTAGCGTTTTAACAGATGCCAAGTGAATTAATGCATTATATTTCATCTCGACTATTAAGATAATGGAATCATTATAGAGAAACTAAAGAAACATATAGAATTATGAATTAAAATTAACAAGCAAAAGAAAACAAAAACCTAACCTCTCTTGTTGAATCCAGCAAAGAGTCGGAAAAAAATAAAAATCCAGCTGAAGCGTTCCAACCAGTATGCAAATCGCATAATCCCTATGTGCATCACTTTTTGATCTCTCACCTGTAATATCAATAATACGGAATTCAGGATTCAAGCGGTAACAAGTGAAATATTTAATGAAAAAGCTTAATTAGTAGAATGAGAATAGCTTTATGTGAAAACGTGAAGATTTAACTCACGTAGGCTCACATTCAATTGATTTAATTGAACGAAGGATTAACAGAAAAAATAAATCATTCAAATTAAAAGTTTAAGTAGGAAAATTGCATACCTTTATAAATAAACAATGCCCATGAATTTTTCATTTGATATTTACATTGCCTTTTTCATTATTTTCTTGTCAGGCCATAAGCCAATTTTGTCACATTAGTTTAACAAGTCATACTTCAATACATGGCCACACAACTTGTCGCATTTGCATAATAATAATACAAATTGATTCACATCATAATACACAACTTGTCCCACTTGCATAGCAATAATACAAATTGATTCACATCATATTATATATAACATTGGTTTAATAACAAGTCATACTTCAATGCATGGCCACACAACTTGTTCCATTTGCATAACAACAATGCATATCGTGTGTGTGTGTGTGTGTATATTAAACAGTAGTCCCACACCTCTCATGTGTAGTCATAATCCAAGCACAAGCACAAATATCCACTAAAGTGTGTGTGTGTGTACACACACATAATAACCAAACAACAACTATATGATGCTTTCACTACATCATTCAATCAATGATCCTTAACAAGAAAGAGATGGTGCACTAGAAGCACCCTTACATATTACGAAAACTAAGCATAACAAGAAATAAACAAAATTATACCTCCTATGTCTATACATAAAAAGGATCATAGTTATATTTATTAAATTTATAATTATTCAAACATATGATCTCTATGTAAGATAAATAAGAAACATGACTTTTAAAATAGTCTTTAGGGGTGGATATATACTTACTTGATAATGTCTATTCATTTCAAGAATCCTCAAGTATTTCATTTTCATTTTTTTTCTTCGTGCTTCCCCATCTATAATGATGAATTATAAACATATTAATATTACCCATTTTCTTTCCTAAATTTACCATTCTAGGTTCTATTCATAATATTCAAACATTGTAGATTATTAATTCCTTATTTTTTAGAGTTAACTCACAAAATCAAAAATATGTCATTATATTGTAATTGTTTGGATCAAGCTTATATAAATAAAAACATTAAAATGCAATACTCTAAAAAATCTCTATTCATGTCACTTTATCATCTTAAATCATTACTTTTTTATATATTTTTAAAATTATCATAAAGGAATAAAAAATTCTTACAAGTGAGGGTTTTTCCAAACCAAGTATATCGTAAGTGGTAGCTGTATTTGTAGTGATGAGCAGCATCCAAGAATTGCAGGCAGAGGCACACAAGAGAAGAAGGCTGGATAGCAACTTACGGTCGCCGGCAAGAGAAGGAAGGAAAAGAAAGGGAGAGAGGGATTGCAGGCAGAGAGAAAAATGGAGGTGCTGGAGCAAGAAAGAGTAACAGGGAAAAGTAAAGGTAAGAGCTATAATCCTGTGTATCCAGGTGTACATCCATCTCCTTTAAATCTTATGCGCGCATCCATTTGTTTGACCATTTTATTTTCCTTTTAACCTCAACCAGTCATCTTTATCATATTCATATCCCTCTTCCCTTCTACTATTTTTATTATTCCTCTCTTCCAAATAATGCTCACACTAATTTAATAAATTAAATATTCAAAAGTAATTATCTCAATATTTCATAAATCATAAGGAAAACGTTTGTTAAAACTTATACCGATATTTTATAAACATTTTGCTCTCAAATTTCTAAATATTCCAATAAATAATTATATAAAAAATATTTGAATAACATTTAAATTAAATAAAATGATAATAATATTATTTAATCAAAATTTAAATATCCTTATTTTATCTTAGCATAAAGTAAATAATAAGCTCATAATATTTGATACTCAAATATTCACTTGGTTTCCCATAATTGTCAAATAGAAAAATAAAATTTGAAAATGATCAAAGAAATCGGATTGTATACTTTTAAATTTTTAAAACTCAGTCTTACTTGGGAGAAATTTTCAGATGTTACACTAATATCATTGGCTAAGTGTATTGGCCTAATTGCTTCAAATGGCTCATAGCCAAATTTATACAACAAAAACTTAATATTTTAGTACCCCTGCTCTCGCACAGTGTTTATCACAATTGGAGCACTTGATTTGTCTAAATCAAAGTTCTCGAAAACCCTACTTTCTCCTCCATTTTAATGCATTTTGGGAGAATAATCAACGGTCCCACCAAATTGGAGTTGCTGGAAAAGATGACAATAAAAGAAAAAGATTTTAACTTAAAAGTCATGTTCTGGTCCAAAAACAAAATCATGAATGCATTAGAGTGAATGCTAAAATCCAAAGAAATGAACAACTCTAGACATGTAAACCAAATGGGTCCAAAACATAGAGGTACATTTCAATAGTAACCTGGCAACTGATTTAAGAATATGATTTCTCGTTGAGAACAATTCATATCTCAAAACTTTCTATATAGGTCCAAAGGCAATTCTAAGGCACCCTAAAAGATTTATACTCAAGGTGACATGGCACAAGAACAAGCGTTGGATGTTGCTTGTGGACTCACAGCCTTCAATTTAAAATTTACTTTTTCTAGTAGGGGAGATTTACAGAAAGAAATGAGAATTAATTGGAATTTCTTCCATTTACCGTCCAAAAAATTGGCTTCTTCTTGGCTGCAAGCACGATGCCGAAGGATCTAGTCAGAATTTATTCATCCTTCAGGGCATGCAATTAAGGGTGGTTTCGAGTTGGCATGGGGGAAAGGCTTCTAGCACGTGGCGTGTGCTCTTGTGGGTGGATTCTCAACTGGATCTAAAAGTCAGGCTTTTTTACTATTATGATACTTTTTGAAAAATATATGATCAAAACCCTGCACCACAAATTTTATTTTTCCAAATGCTTAAAACGAATTTTTTTATTTAAAAAAGTTGGATCATGGGAAGGGGCCTGGTGTGATCAAAGCCCGATCACCGGTGGCCCTCCCCATGATCAGATTTTTTTTTAATTTTTTTCTTTTTTTTTATCATGTGACCATCAGATTTTATTTTTTTAATTTTTAAATATATAGTTAAAATTTTTCTTTTAATTTTGAAAAATAAGTTTTTTAATATTAAAAATTTCTTATAGTTTTTTAATATTAAAAAATTATTTTAATATAATAAAAACTATTTCTTTAAAAAAATAAATAATCAAGTATTATATATATCTGTAATATATGATTAAATAATTAAAAAAATATAATATTTAAATTTTAAAATTATGATATAATAAGAAGATAATTTTAAAAAAAATTAATTTTTATTTTTAATATCTTCCATAAAATATTTTATATTTAATATTGAACATATGAATTAGTTATAATTATATTTTTATAAAAATATTTTTATTAAAATAAATAAAGCCTAAATTATTGCAGTCAACTTAAATCATTTAATTGTTAATTTATAAAAAAATGCATCAATTACTGGCATTAATTATCAAAATCTAAAACCACACTTGGTTATAATTGTTAATATTTTAAATACAAAAAATAATAATAAATATTAATTAATTATATAACCCTCTAAAATCGGCAAACAGGTTATATTATTTGATATTAACAATTATCAACTAAGTGTGGTTTTAGATTTTGATAATTAATGCTAGTAATTGATGCATCTTTTTATAAATTAACAATTAAATGATTTAATTTAACTGCAATGATTTAGAATTTATTTATTTTAATAAAAATATTTTTTATAAAAATATAATTATAATAAATTAAAATAATAAAAACTAATTCATATGTTCAATATTAAATATAAAATATTTAATGGAAGATATTAAAAATAAAAATTAATTTTTTAAAAAAATTATCTTCTTATTATATCATAATTTTAAATTTTAAATATTATAATTTTTTAATTTTTTATTCATATATTATAGATGTATATAATACTTGATTATACATTTTTTAAAGAAATAAGTTTTATTATATTAAAAGAAATTTTTAATATTAAAAAACCTATTTTAAATAAAAAAAGTATAAGAAATTTTTAATATTAAAAAGCCTATTTTTTAAAATTAAAAAAAATAAAACCTAATTACGAGTGGAGCCACCCATGATCGGGCTCTCTGATCACGTCAAGCCCTTCCCATGATCTAACTTTTTTAAATAAAAAATTTATTTTAAACATTTAGGAAAATAAAATTTACGGCCCAGGATTTCAGTTATATTTTTTCAAAAAGCAGCATAACAGTAAAAACGTCCTAAAAGTCAAGCTGCAGATAAAACATAATGAATCCCCATTTCTTTTAGTCAAGTCATTTCATCCCAAAACTTGAAATTGAAACTGTATTAATGGTTGGGAAAACTACATTGCAACGGATGGAATCAAAGGGAGTAGATTACGACAGGTCGGGAGAAAGCCTGTTGGCAAGTAAATTAGAAAACTTGAATATAAAAATTGCAGCAGGAATGTAGGAAATGTATGAAAGGTATGAGGCATGTTTGCCGGCATCCAATGTCTCCGTAATACGTGTACGAGGAACAACAAGACAGCAGGGAGTCTTTATGAAGGGGAAGAGGCGGGCATTAATTTGGAATATATTAAGAGCTTCCCCCTGACATCCACTTAAGGAGACCTTCAGCCCCCACGAGGAACTCCAGCAGTCCATGCAGGAGGTTGTGGAAGCTAAGTTCAGAAACCATGAAAGGATCGATTAGGATTTCATGCCGGAGTTATTGTTTTCTTATTTGAATCTAAACCACAAGAAGTTGAACAAGTTCATACCCGGTGCTTTTGTGGAGTTGATTGTCGTTTTGTTAAGACGGGGGCAATTTTTGTGATATTACCCAAATCACTTTGCAACTTAAAATATAATTACCAAAATATAATTACCACATGGCAAAATTAAAAACTATCATCTGTCCTAACCCAAGATTCTCCCAAAACACTGTAGAATGCAGCTATTAATAATTGCACTTAAAGTGGTTGACTCAGATTTCTTAA